>VWYE01004422.1:141659-178669 GCA_013398995.1 Alaudala cheleensis
TTTTTTGGGGGTTTTTTTGGGGGTTTGTTTGTTTGTTTGTTTGTTTTTAAGTGAAGCATTTAAAAGAAGTGTTTAGACTTAATTTTCTTAAGTTAAAGTCATTGGTGGACCTTGACTGGCTGCCACACATCCATTTTGCTGCTCATGGGTTAAGACCAAAAAAATCACAGAATCATTGAATATGCTGAGTTGGAATGGACCCACAAGGATTGTTGAGTCCAAATCCAGGCTCTTCACAGCACAATACCCAGGAGTCACACCATGTGCCCGAGAGCATTGTCCAAATGCTTCTTGAACTCTGTCAGTCTTGGTGCTGTGACCACTTCCCTGGGGAGCTGGTTCCAGAGCCCAATCACCCTCAGGGGGAAGAACCTTCTAAAATCCAGGTTAAACCTCCCCTTACACAAACTCAGACCATTGCCTCGGATCCTGTCATTGGTCAACACAGAGAGGAGATCAGTGTCTGCCCCTCCTCTTCCCCTTACGAGCAAGTCGCAGACTTCTCTTCTCCAGGCTGAGCAGACCAAGTGACCTCAGACACTCCTCATGCAGCTTCTCTTCAAGGCCCTTTAACATCCTCATTGCCCTCCTTTGGATGTTCTCTACAAGCTTAATGCCTTTTTTATAATATAATAAATTATGAATATGTGGAAGAGCACAGTGCCGAGGATGGTTCCACTAGTGGAACCCCACTGTTGTCAGGGTGCCAGCTGATGTCACTCCATTTCTTATAAACCTTTGTGCCTGACCCGGGAGCCAGTTGCTCATCTATCACATGATGTGTTTGGCCATCTGTGTGCTGGGCATTGTGTCCAGAAGGATCGTGTGAGAGATGCTGTTGAAAGCCCTGCCCCGCCGGGGTCTCTCGCAGGCCGCAGGGCCATCCATCCCTGCCGGGTCTCTCCTGCCCCCGTCCCTGCTCCCGCTGTGCCCTCGGGGCTGGCAGGGCTGTTTCTGGCTGGGTTCCCCTGGCTCAGCCCTGTTTTGCCCTGCCTTGCCCAGGCTTTCCCCGGGGCTCTCGCCCGCCCGCCCGTGGCTGAGGGGCTCGGCCGTGCCCTGCGCTGGGGCCGCTGCAGCCGCTGGCACCGCCTGGGCCCGGCCCGGGCAGCCCCGGCACCGCCCCAGCGCTGCCGACACCGCCGGGACACCTCGGCCCAATGCACACAACTTTCATCTATTTATGAAGGAGGAGAATATAAAGGTGTTACACAACCTTATTTGCTTTTCAACTACATACACAGAAATTTAGTCTTGTTCACTTTGCCTCGAACAGTAATCACAGATACGTACAGATGAGCTGAGTGTGAAACATGTAATTGGCACTTTGGGAAATAACCTGGCTGCATGAGGCTTTAGTTGTACAGTACAAGTGGAAGACAGTCCTTGGGTTTTGTTATGCAAGATGTTTTTGTGGATTCAAAGGCTAAAGCTGAGTTACTACACATTGAGCAATAAAATGTAGATATGCTTCTAAACCATCTTCTAGAATATAATTCATGCCCACACACACATACACCCACACCCACCCCCCATGATGGGCTGCGAAACACATGAAGAGGGTAAAGCTGAAGCTGCCTCATGGTAGGAAAACAGACATGATACTTCTCCGATATAGTTACCTCTTGTTTTCATCAGGATAAAAACGTTTCCAGTCCCACTGATTTATTTTATTAGAGAAGCATCCTGTATGGCCAGTCTCAGATCACTTCCCTCATAATAGTTCTGGAATCTCTAAAGAAAAGTAAATGTTAGTGTTGTAGCCAGTGCACTGAGTAACAGAACACTCTTGCCAATGCAGGTGTTATTGAAGTCATCAATAATTAAATGACAATAAAACCACTGATTCCTAAACCAGAAAAATATAAAAGCTATAAAGTTTTTAAAAGCAGGGTGGTGTGAGGTGACTTAATGAAACCATTTTAATAGAATTAATGTGAAATAATTATTTTAAAAAACCCCAAAATAAAGAAAGAAAGAAACAAACCAACCAACCCCCCCCCCAAAAAAAAAAAAAACCACACCAAAAAACCCCCAAAACAAACCAACAAAAACACAGGTTTTCCCAAAGACTTACAGAGTTATAAAGGAGAATGGAAGAGTAGCACCTGCTCAGACCAAGCAATACGGGCAAGGGGACAGCTCTGGAGTCTGGGAACACACCAATATAGAGACATCTGTGCCAAACAGCCAGGAGGAGACGCTTGTGGCTCTGACTGGGTTTCCCAGCAGGCAGTCTGTGGCTGCTGTGATGCAGGGGCAGTCAAAGTGCAAACGGCAGGCAGGGATTACTGAGATAATTTGAATCCTATTTAAGAGGAAATAGAAACCACATATATTTCAATTGTTTCCCACTATCTCTGGGTTTAAATCTATTCCCTGTGTGATTCAACAGACCCAATTAAGCAGATTTAAGGGCTTCTCAATCAAATGCAAAAGACTTTCCAAGTACCTTAAGTATATTTTTTAGTGTACAATAATTTCATGGCAATCCCACTGGCAATAAAACTAGCAGGGTTGTAATTAATTTTAATCCCTATAAATTAACATTTCCTCATTAAAAATACATAATCCAATGAATTCCCCATTAGTAATTCCACAGCTGACTATAAAATGACTGTTATTCTTCCCTTATTTATTTAGCCATGTATGTTTAAGTTTTGCCTACCCGAGTTTCAATTTCTCATATAGGTCTTGATCTCCGCTAAGAAGCCATTTACAGAAATGTAGATTTTTTTTCTGTTGTTCTTGAACTCTCGGTAGTTGTTACCCTCCTAAGAGAATTTTATTATTCTGTCTTCCAGCTGCAAGCTGTCTGAAATTAAACCATTTAAAACCTTCTCTGACTCTCAGCAGTACCTTTATTCCCAAGGCAAAGTCTGATCTTTTAAAGCCTCAGAAATTAAAAAAAAAACCCACATTGTTCTCAGTTTTATTTTCACTGGACAGCCACACAGAATGGCTGGACTGGGTAAGCTTACAAGTAAGAAGGTTGTGGTGGCATCACATGGCTTCCTACACAGGAACATCTGCTCTACCTGTGGGTGATTCTCTCAGTGTGAGAAGCACACAATGAGCATGGTAAAGATTCTGTCTGCAATGGTGCCTTGTCCCTGAGCTCTTTCTCTGTTTTGCAAACAAGCTTCCCTTTCATGCTTGCAAGAAAGCTTGGTGGTTTAGAGCAGCACTGCCAGTACTGCATGGAGTCAGAGCCCCCTACCATTTCTGCCCTGAGGTTAATATGGAGCTCAGAGGCAGCTGGATGCTCTCTTTTATTTATCAGTTCTTCAAGATTACTCACTGGAGTACCATTCTTGATCCACACGAAGAGGTACTAGGTGCAGTCACCAATGCCTGCTAATGCTGTCAACACATGCTGGCTTCTTCCTGGCTGCTCCTCTTTGTTTATCAAATAATCATTTTCAGTAATAAGGGAGCAGAGTGCAAACATGTTCTTCACTAATTTTCTATCTTTGAGCATCTGATTCTTTAGTGTTGTGAACAGGAAGCACTGATGAGCTTTGTGACTGCACAGTTTGGTTCCAATTAAATTTTTAATGAAACAAAAGTCAAGACCAACTGTGAGTTGTGACAGAATTTTGATTTCAGTGGTGCCCTTTCATGTCTCTAATTTGGCCAGGTTTACCCCACTGAATATAAATATTGATAGTTGACAGTCAGAAGAGACAAAGCAGGGCATGGAGTGTGCCAAGCAGTTTCCTTTTCTAAGCTGTCACTTTATTTTATTTTTTTATTATTTTTAGGGTCTGTTGACAGATTGGCAATGAAGCCTATCTTGAATTTTCAAGCTCATTCAAATCTGCTTTCAGAGTGGATGTCCCAGGGTGATTCTAAGGCAAAGGAAGCAAAGTGTGTGCGCTTGCACCATTGAGCACACTGCTTTAAGCTGATAGAAAATGTTTGAAGCTATTTAACTTCTCTGTCAGAGCCCACAAAACTCTGCTGCTTCCTGCCACTAATAAATGCCGTGGAGGCCGGTGGCTCTCAGAACTCCCAATAAGACCCACTGGTGCTGTTTTTAAAGGAACACAGCAGAAGGAAGAAAAGCTAATTTAAGAAGCATTTGCAACAGTGAAACAGTGCTCAAAGCCATGGTATTAATGACAGTAGTCAGTAGCAGCAGCTGACTGTCTGAATTTAAATGCAGTCTGCTTGGCAGCAGCAGCTTAAAAACAATGCAGATATTGGACAGCACTGTCTCAAAACCATAACCAACAGGTTATGTGGTCTGATCTGACCCTTCAATACTGAACTCTGTAACCAAACAGGTTAGACAAAAGAAAAAGAAATTGCTTTATCTCTGAGTCTTGCTGTCTTCAGCATTCATTCAGTGACAATTTTCCTGCTCCCCCCCCCCAAAAAAAAAAGGAGAAGGAAAAAAGAGAAACTTACCATGTTTTATACTAATGCAGAGCTGCAAGAAATAATTTTAGTAGTAGGGGACATAGTCCCCAGTTGGAATAAACTGTTTCAGCTCTTGTGACTACAGCAACATTGCACCACAGGTGTCAGGTGTGGTTGGGGCTGCAAATTCCTGACATCATACTACAGCATAAGTAACTGCAAGAATATCAGAAGTACAGCATCTGCCTTTAGATCAAGAGATCCAGTTTTTTTCCTTAAGTTTTGGTGAGAAAAAAGGGCAACTTACTCTTGATCTTTAAAAACATATTTAGGAGAATAACTTTAAACACAAAATTTGGGGAAAAAAACATTGCCTGTAATCCACAATTTCACATCTGGATAAATTCCATGGAGTTCAAAAGATGATGGACCTCAAAACTACCCTTAAACTTAGGAGGTTAATTTAGTTATTTTAGTGAGGCCTTTAAATTTATCTTCCTACATTCTAAGAATGGAAGCCAGTAACTTGAAGGACCAGATTGCAGAGGAGACCTATAAATCTCTGTCTATAAAAGCTCCAATTACTTTTTCACAGCATCTTTTCCTCATCATTCACCAAAAAGAGAGAACAGTCTGAACCTCATGGATTTATTTAAGTGGCAGATGTACATGATGGAATATTGAAGTTGTCAAAAAGGATTTACTAGTATGCTTTTCCTGTTGCTCCTGACTTGTGCCAGTGCATCTGTATGCCTGTATGTGCCAGTATGATGTGTTAAAACTGGGAAATATTTTAGATCATTAATTGCTTCAAAAGTAGGCATGGTTCCTGGAAGTATGGTTTTTTTAGTGTTTGTAAGATATTTTATTTGAAACCCACAATCCATGCCTTTGGAAGACCACTCCAGAAATCCTGCTGATGTGACAATTTTTCTCACAGCAATCACTACCTGATTTCATTTTACCATGCCGACCTCTTTCTACAAGTTTTACACTAAATACTGTTTCTTAATCCTTGGAGTTAACACTTTGTTAAGACAATCTGTCATGTTTTCTTTCAGCCACTACATACACATGCAACCTTCTTGCAAAATGTTCCCTCACAAGTCAGTCACCTATCTCTCCAACAGTATTTTTGGTTGTTGTTTTTTCTGACTTGAATCTTCAAACAGATATAGGCAAACATAGTGCTGTGTTATTTCTCAGTTAGCTGTCTCAGATTGTACAAAGCCTAGGTGCTCTTTTATACATAGCTGCTTTCAGAAAAATCAAAAAGAGACAAAGAAATTGAACTGCATATATAAAGATGATGGCATCAAGACAATGGATATTTAAAAACTCCTGTAGAATATATGATAGCTATGAATACTAGATTAGCCCTTTTCTTCTGTACCATGCCAAAAATCATATTTTGATTTTTGCAAGTACTCTTCCAATTGGTACTTTTTGGGCTATTACTGGGACTATTATTTTCCAAGGGTTATCTGCATTAAGTATATTTCAGGTCTCCTGCATAAGAGGGTGTGGATGATTTGAAGAGGTACTTGAAAGAAACAAAATGAAAGACAAATGTCTTTACCTCTCCATGTAATACAATGGTCAGCCAAATTTCATCTCAGGTTGTTCATAAGAACATCTTTCTATTCCTCAGCTGGTGGTTCCAAGCCTTGTCATTCCAGCCATTGTGATACCATGAATTTCTAATTTTTATTTTCTGTCTTTTTATTATTTTTTCACCATAACCATTTTGTGAGACTCCCTTGTTGTCAAATTCTGAAACTTACTTTTGTGCCATATGTTTTGTCATTCAAACACTTAAGAAATATGTTAAGTAAAACTGAACTTAACCCTAATAGTACAAAAGCACAATGCTTTTGCTTGCTTAGAAATATCTTTTTGTTTTCCTCTCATGATAGCAGTCCTAGGCACAGCAGTACCTGAACTTTTCAAGTAAAATTTCAATTATTACACTGTGGCAGCTTTAGCTGAAATCTGGAGTCATCATCCCCAAAAAGAAGAATACTTTGTTTTTGTTTGCAGTCGTACTCCCAGGTGCTGGCATGGTAGATACTGCTCCTGTGGTTGTCTTCCTCTTATAGAGGAAAATAGACTTCAAAATTATTCTTAGTTGGTTTCTAGAGAATTTTGAATTTCATGAACCCACATAAAATTCCTGTTTACTGCCCAATTTTATTTGTTTCTTTCACTAAATTTTAAAACACAGTCCTGAAATCTGTTACCCGGGTACCACTGTAAAGATACTTTATTAGACTTAGTTTTCTGAAACAAAAAATTTTGCAGTCATCTCTTCAAGGTGTGCATATTATCCTTAAATCTCCAGTAAATTTCTGTAATTCTAAATGGTTGTAAGACCAATTTTTGATTGTGGCTTTTTTCAGTAGGTCACTATGGTGTCTTGAAGTTATTTAAGAACTCATTTGCTTTGCCACATTTTTAAATTTTTAGCTGCCATTAATAAAGTACCCTGAAAGTAAAAGCCTTCATATCTGAATCCAAGTCCTTGTGTACGTGATTGCCTGGTGCTATGAAAAGACTAGAAAAACCAACAGCAGAAGTGACATCAGCTATAACCTTCCAGTCCTCCAAGGAAAGGAAAAGGAACAACTGACTCTTCTTTCTGCAGCCAGAAAACATGTGCTATAACAGGTTTTCCTTTAGCAGCAAGAGAAAACTAGAAATTTCTATTCAGCAGGCAAATGGGAAGAGATAATACACATATCATGTCATGGTGTACTTTATTACATAAATATACTGTGCCTTTAAGTTACACATAAATCCTTGCTTGGGCAGACATAAAAAACTAAAGTCACTGAGAAGAGGTCTAGTCATTCCTCAATCATGCAACTCTGTGGTCTCATGAATTAGTTGAGGATTGTATACACATTTTAGGTTGCATAGCATTTGCAGAAGCCAGCATGTTCCCTTTGTAATGATATTAGTGTCTCGAAGGATTAGACAGTCAGATTATTTTGTGATTATTCTCTGATCCCAAGAATCCTCTGTTCTTTTATTTGTGTTACAGCAGTCTTCAGAAGGAGTGATGAGAGGATCAAACAAAACAAAAAATTAGTCTGGAATAGAATCTGGAAGTCATGTAGAACATCATCATCATTTAAAGCATAACTGCTGGATTTAAATTATGCACTCTAAGGATGTCAACACAGCCTGTCCCATTGGAGCCAGTACAGCCAGCAAACTGCCCATGTACAGATACAGGGTAGAATAACAGAACAACCTGTGTACTCCAACTTCCACAGGCAAGTGCAAGTGGCGCTTGGAGGGTATTTTCTCCAGGATGAGTCTGGAAAATGTCTGAATCAAAAGAAGAGTTAGGAGGCATCTTCTTGCAGGACCCACTTAAACCACACAAACAATTCTCCAGATTAAGGTGCATACCTAAAGCATTGATTGTTTCACAAGATAGGTCACTAAACCTCTGTGATCTACAGCCTGACACATCAAGGCAAAACAAATTCTTATTTTTCTCTCTTTTAATATATCTGGATGAAAACGGTGCTGCTTCAGGAACTGATGCAGTAGAAGCTATGCCTGCCTTGATAGCAAGGACGTGCATCACAGAAGCAGAATGGATGGTACCAATTGTAAGGCTGCAGCCACCTGATGGATTTTAATCTACTGCTTCAACTTTGCTACAGGTATTACTGGGAAGGGAAGGGAAGGGAAGGGAAGGGAAGGGAAGGGAAGGGAAGGGAAGGGAAGGGAAGGGAAGGGAAGGGAAGGGAAGGGAAGGGAAGGGAAGGGAAAATTGCAGCCAGTAAAAATGGGGTATTCTTCTTCTCTTTACAGTCAAACTGCTCTTGTTTTACACTAAGGTGAAGAATCTCTGCCTGACTGGCTGTCATACACAGAAATTGGTTGATGTAATAATCTAAGATTGTGGCCTATCTTGGTGAGTTCAGGAACAGCTGTTCAGAACTAAAACCACATCAGCTTGAGTGTCTAGAACACAAGAATCAAAAATTTTTTGCGCTTGGCTCAAATCAAGGCAGATTGCAGTCTTGGTGACCTTGGGCAAGTTACTCAAGCTCCATGTTCACCTTCCTGCTCAGCTGTGAAATTAAGTCAAAGCAGAACTTCACTGGAAAACAGATGCTGCTTCATACTTGATTTTTTTTTCCCCTGGTAAGTAAATTACAGAAGAAAATGTAATAATTAATTAATAAGTAGCAGTCAACACATAGTAATTATGTGGCCATATCCATTATGATTGTACATAAACAAAATCAATTTTCATTAGGGGATATTAATGTTATCAAGTATTGCTAGAAAGACTGTGGCAGTTACCAAAAAAGCTTTTCATTAATGAAGCACAGCCATTCTTTCATTCCCTTGTATTGTGTACCATTTAAAATCAATAAAATCTTGATACAAAATGGATGTATATTTTAAGCTAAACCCAATTTGAAAATGCATTTCAGTACTATTTCATATATTTATGCACAAGATAGTTTTATCTTCATAAAAGTGGAAGTTTTATGAGCAATGAGCATAGTCAGATTCAGCTGCAGTTTAAACTCGTATAAATGCATCTATTCTACCAAGACGGCTGTAGCACCAGGATTACTTCAGTGACTTTTAGGACATTAATCATTGCAAAGGGCTTTCCTGGGGTTTTTTGTTTTGTTTTGTTTGGTTGTTCGGGTTTTTTTTTTCTATTTTGAAATGGAGAAGAACGTGAGGTAAGGTTCTGTTTTAGGGATGTTTCATGATTTTCAAACAAGCACGATTGATAGAAATGCATTTTCCCATGTTCATAAATACAACAATAGATCAAACAAGAAAACTTTTCCTGATTTCAAAGTGCTTCTGCTTTTATAATTGAGGCAGTAGGAAGAGGGCTAAAAAATTGCAAAGAGCCTTGGTATCCATATTCTTTTGTAATGGGATCTATATTGTTGTGTGTTGAAATTGTATCGTCATGTATTTTGCAATCTGGCAGTCTGTGGCAAAAAGCTCTTGGAAGATTTTAAAGTGTGCTGTAGTTGTTACTTTAGAAATATGAGGAGCAAGGGAATGAATAATCAATGTACAATTCAACTTGGGAAAAAAAAAAATGTATTATTAGATCACACCCCTTGTTCTCACATAGAAGGGTCCAAAATTACAGTTCATCATGCTAGTCAACATATTTCAAAAAAAGCCATGACCTGTGATATTCCAGTCTTTTCAGGTAGAACTTAAAGGAATCAATTTTCACTGTGTGTTTCAAGAAAATCACATAGAGATTCTCTTTTCTATTTACACTGCAGAATGCAACCAATATAATGATTAAAACCTATTAAAATGTATTATTTCATTGTGCAAACCCTACCCTTCTATTTCCCTACCGTGTTTTGTTTCCCTAACAGATTTTCTTCCTAAACCCACGGATTGATTGTCTCTAGCTGCGATTCAATTGCTGTAGCTACAAAACAGGACGGAAAATGTATGATTACTAAGCTGCTAGACAAAAACTTGGCATTGCAGAGCTCAAATTGTAGGATTAGCTCTTGTTAATACTGCTTATTTGTTTCACTGTAATTCTACAACAGGATTCAACAAAAGAATGCAACAAGTCATCTACTTAATCCTAAATCTAAGAACAAAAGAGATTATGCATTTGAAATGTGCACCAATTGGCCTGTTATTCAATCAATTTCATATTAAATTTGCTATCATAAGTATAGAGGATTGCACTTGTCTCTAATTTTTCAGTCATCTTACACCTTGCAGTTGTTCTGCCTTCCATAGAATCTGGGTGGAAGACAAGCATCAGAACTTTGGCTGTGTTTGAAAACTAAGTAAATAAATATAGACATATGTGGTGCTAAAAATGCAGTGTTACATCTATTTAATATACTTCATACTGCAATAAATGAGAAGTATCAAAATTATTTTGATAACCATATTATTTATATAATATCCATATTTATACAGTACTGACAGTTGAACAAGCATTAGTGCTAGGACCTTTTTTATAATTTTGCATCAGAAGAGAGATATGGAGGACTATATCTGGGCTCTTCTGGATTCTTCAGTGTCTATATTTTTGTGCTAACATCTCAGGCCTACTAGAATTAATTTCCCTTTTTTCAAATCCTCTGTTTTCCCTTCCTTTGAGTTGGTCAGTCACATATGATATCAGATATTTTGGAACTTGTCATTGCTGAGTATATTAAAAGGATATGCTTTTCACAAAGAAACTTCACTGTCTTTCAGGTAAAGGTATTCTCCGAAATGTTGATGGAAATAATTCTTATTTCTGTAAAAAGATCACTAGAAACCTTTCTGTGTTCAGAACTGAGAACTGTAGCAAAGTTACAGAGGGAAATGTAGAACTTTCTCCATTTTTAAATCACATTAATTGCCAAAGAATCCCACACAGAAGCACATTCTCTTAATAGCATGTGTTTTAATTTCAATTGTCCAATTTTTTCATCCTTCAGCATTTATTCATTCAAAAGTACAGACATGACCTCTCAAAACTAGAATCCATCCAAGGTACCTAAATAAGAACCACCAAAAACATCCTAATACAAATTTAAAGCTATCAATGAGAATGCAGATTTATTGTTATGTAGTAGAGAGAAAAAATCGTGAATGTGAGCATGGGTAAGCATGGATATTTACACACAGGTGACTCATAGAAGTAGATGAAAGAATATTTAAAAATATACTAAATAATTAATAAAATTTTGTTGCTAAATAATTCCACTGAACTTATAAACCTATCTTCTCCTGTCTTTAAATAAATAATAGTCATAATTTACGTCACCAGGAACAATCACCTCACTGGGCTACTATAATTCCTAACATGGATGGTTTAGAGCTATATCAATTCAGGTTGGAGGGAAATTATGAAAACCCAAGTGCTAACTGAGAATAACAAAACTGGAGTTTTGGGAGCTCATAAAAATATCCCAAAACTCCAGTAGTCTTTGAGCAAAACCTCTGAGGAAAATTTCCCCTTCCCTAAAAACAATGAGCCTAACCCACAAAAGCTGCACAGAAAATGTACAAATCTCCAGTAAAGTCAGACTTCAGCTATCAGTAACTGAATGGTAAGCAACTATATTTTGCCAGAACGATGAGCAACCACACAGGATCTGTTCTGCAGCTGATGGTGAGACAAAGTGTTTTTCAGACTGAATGTGAGCAATGCTGGCACAATGCCTCTGAAAGTAGTGCATTATAAAGGGGAATATGAATAGGATAATGAACGTGGGCCAGAAGCCCTGACTTGGAGAGAGTGAATTAGTGATGGTGCAGGAAAGCAGGGAAATGGAAGCTGTCAAACTATCCAGGTTAAATAACACAGGAATGGTTTCCTGGGTATCAAGGTTAATATCTGATTACTGTACTATTTGAGATATTCTACAAATCCCTTTATTAGAATATGACTTTTAGGCAGGAGATAAGTTTCTTTTAAAAATTTACCTATGTTATTCAGACATAGAAAAAGTATTTTTACAGGCACTTTGCGTGTAGAAATTGCCCGGATTCAATGCTTGTTTAGTATTCAGTTCATTGCACCAATGCCTCTAAATTTGGTACACAGGATAATACTCATTTCTTAAATGAGTCAGGCTCTAGTGAAATTGAAAAGAGCTACATGCATGCATTTGCATCCAGAATGTAACAGACAATTTGGAGATGCAAGAATAGCTTTGCTTTGTTAAATATCACACAAAATTGGAAGTTATTTTCCTTTTCTTATACTTCATGACCAGCTACCATATTTTTCTGCAATGAAATCTGGAAGGAGTCTATACCATCACATATATGTATGAGCTTCTAGTAAGAGCTGGTTTGCAACAATATAGGCCATGGTCAAATTAGAGGAGTCACTAATAAAACATAGATTAGATCTGCCACTTCATGGTGAGCTTAATCTGGACTTTACTGCACATATAAAACTAATTCTCCCTACTCACAAACAATTTTTAATATAGAAAGTTAACATAAACAAGACAAGGAATTGCAGTTCAATTCCTACATTTTTTGACTTCTACTGCTACTTTTACTACTTCAACTGGACAAAACTGCTGATGCACCTGGCTTTCCTGCCATTTCACTGGCCCTTCTGCAAACGTAAATTTTTTATTCCTTTTCTCTTTCACTAGGTGGTGGCACAACACTCCCACAGTAATCCCAGCCTTTATCAACAAACAAATAAATAAAATCAGACAGAGGCAACAACCAAATACAGTTTCCAAATATCATAGATCCTATTACTCCATATCCACTGAATTGTTTTGTCATTTTACTTTTCCTGCTGCATCCCCTTTGTGAGCTGAGGCATAACAACTTCAGGAGCATGGTAAGACACATTTTTAAGGCAACATCAAATCAGCACCATTAACTGAAGAAACTAGATTCAAAGGCAGGAATTGTGCCTTCAGGTCATCTGAGACATGCCAGCTTCCACAGGTACTTCCCAAGAGAGGTTGCTTCAGATAATCCTTTAGAATGTGGAAGAAAGTAGAAATCTAATTGTGAAAAGAAAATTGATGAAATCTTGGTTTTCAAGGGGAGCTGAACTTGGATTCACCTTTGGTTTTGGATATAGCTATCAGAGTATTTTCTAATATTCTGAACTTTCATAAAGGAAACAAAAGCATAAGCTTAAGAATGCAAGTTTACAATACATAAATAGTATTAGAATAAGATTTGAATTAAAAAAAACCCAAGTAGAATAGGATGCCCATTCAAACAGTGGAAAATCCTCTTTTACTTAAAGAGTAATTCAAGAATAAATTATTCAATTAATTATTTTCCTTAAAAGCAGTTCATGCTCATTAAAATGACAGCAGTTTCATTGAGCTGCATAGAAATATCTGAAAGGAACTCCTCTATTAATGGGGTGGAGGGAGTTATTTACTCTTAACAAAGTAGCTAAACTTTTTTTTAATATTCTTTGTTTACTCTATTAGCACTTATGTTTATAAATTAACAAAGGTATGTTCAATGTTAATTTCTATTGGTCTTTCTTTAACTGCTGAAATATAGAGAAGTATTAAAATCATTATGGTTAAATAATCTTTTCTTTAACTTGTCAGGCTCCAATATTTACGAAATGAAGATATTTTTAAAGGACATTTTTATCAGTCCTGTCCTTGGCATTTTTCCTTTTGCCTAAGATTTCCTTTTCATTCTCTTCTCTTTTCTTTGAACGATAAGTGGCAAGTGTTCTCAAGTTAGAACTGGTGTATAACATAAAATGTGTTTTTACAATTGTAGAGATAATGCATTAACAGAAACAATGTAAGAAGGAAACATTATTTTGTAACTCATAATAGAGTGTGTTTTATTGCCTATATCACTACTAATGTTATAAATAAATATCTCATATTTTAAAAATGTATAGTTCCATTTTCAAGATGAATGCAATTGCAAAAGTACTAATATCAGCTAGAAAACTTAAATGTTTTGTCTAGGCTGTTCATCTAAGCTTCTTCCATAAACAAAACCAGGCATTTACAGAGTATGTATCTTCCTATTTCCACTGATTACTAAGATACCAAAACAACGTAAAATAATTTTAGCTTGAAAGTCTAAAATTCACTGAAAACTGACTTTTTTTTTTAAATTTAAGTTATTGACATGTTTTTAAAATATGCTAAATTTACAAATACCTTTTACCTCTAGGGGAGCTCAAATAACCAAAGGATAACAAATGTTTTTGACTTTAAATGCAAGTGTACACACTCATACAAGACAGATAAATATATACATGCATACAAAATGCTGGCACATTACACTGTGTATTGAAGATGTGTTTAGAGAAGTTCAACAAAGTTTATTTTTAATATACTAAGAAAGTCTGTCTAATTGTATATATGCTGAAAATGGGGATGGAGGGTTTTTTATGTTTAATGATCCTTGGAAGAATCCTTAGGTTTAAGTTTAACTGGGTAAAAGAAGATGTGATTAAGTTTTTGACCTTGGGCTAGTTTGGGGGTAAAAAAGAAAAAGAGAGAGATGAAAAGATGAGAGATTAAAGAGCTTAGTAAAAACTATACTTCTGAAAATTCCTCCAGTTTTTAACTTTAGCATCAATAAAATGTTACCTACATGTTTGAAATTTGCTAGAAGGAAAAAAAAAACCTTCACACAAGAAAATTGGACACTCTTTTTCTCTCTTCTTTCAAAGATGAAGAGTCTGAGAAATAATTCATAAATCTTCCTCTTAACTGCAGTTCTTCAGTTGTATTGATCTTCCCTGCCCTTAGGTCTTTCTTGGTGAACAAACAACAGACACTTGACTTCCTGTCTCTTCTCTTTCTTATATGAGCTTGTTCTGAATCCCTGATGGACTCAGACCTCCTATTGACTTCAGATAGGAAATCTTCTTGTAAATGACTGCACAGCTGCCCCCTGAAAGAGTTTCTGCTGGGTGACTCTCTGCCACACCACTAACCTGCCTAATTATATGCCTTAGCCTCTCCCTTTACTGTCTGACAAGTACACTGTCTATGAAAGTCAAAATAAAATTGTCTATAATCACTCTTTTAAATGGAGTATTGACTTCTATCATAGATTTCGCTTAAAAAAATTATAGTAAAATCCTGATCCTTTGCAACATGCACATTATTTTGTACTGATGTGCCATTTTCACCCTTGACCCCTATGTTGCCTAATGCAGAAGACAAAACTGGGTCTATTTGTTGCTGTGAGTCAGTCTAGATTAAACTGGCTCTGACACTGACTAATAGTAGCTGATTATCAAGAAATTATGAAAAAATCAGGGCATGCATGGATACAGCACAGTATCTTGCATTTGCTCATTCTGTGCATGAAATTTTCTGCTAATGAGTAGCTTACTGATGCTAATTAAAACCAATCAATGAGTTTTGAGTCCTGATTCCAGGCTTGTCTATGCATTGAGTTTCCTGCTCCTTGATTTGGACCTTTCCAAGCGGCAACTGTTTCCTGTTTTTGACTCTACTAATTGACAAACAAATCATGATGAGATTTTTGATGAGAAAACATTTTCCTGAGTTTTCTTTCCATGCTTGTTTTAATTTGTTGGCCCAGCCTCTCATAAAACATATAACTTGTGCTATAGCTACAAGGTAATCATAGAATGGTTTGGATTGCAAGGGACCTGAAAGATCATCTAGTTCCAACCTTCCTGACATGGGCAGCGGCAACTTCCTCTAGACCAGGGTTCCCAGGGCCCCAGCCTGGCCTGGCATACATTCAGGGCAGGTCACAATCACTTTGCAAAAGACTGGTTCCCATCAATAATAATAAAAAAGCATCTTACAGCATCATGCCGCTAATGAAGCAGCAGACTAGCAGATAGCAAAAGCAAACCAGATTATATCAGGTGTGCTTAAAATACTCTCTTTCCTCCTATTTTGTCTAGAAGACTTTTGAAGTAACAATAAGAACTAAAACATGATTTAAGACTGAAGAAACAGTGACTGACAGTTGAACAAGCACATACAAAGTTGAATACAGGAAAAGTTACTTTGCAATTTTAATTTTTGCTTCTTTTCAGAATAGGTTTTGAACCTATTCTTAAGTAGTAGATATGACAGCTGAAGCACATAAACTAATCCAGGGAATGGGATGGAGAAAGGCATTTAGCTGCTTCTGTCACACTCCCTTTTTGGTCAAAACTTTTTTGAAGGTATGTATTTAAAGCAGATAAATAGATTACTTTCCAAATATAGAATAAGGATTATTGAATGAGGCTTTCCCTAGAAGTCTGAGCGTACTAAAATTCATTCATGTCATGAGATCACAGATGGCTGCAGGCCATTTTTGCACTATCATATTTCTTTCTTCAAATTTACGATCATCTTTAAATACTTCACCAGGCAGGATGGAAATTAATCAAGTCACAGAACAGTGTTTCTGGGAAGTTCTCATTGACTGTCTGTAGAAGGTCTTATAAAATTAGCCCAGCAGCTCTGGGGGATTTCTTTAGTAAGTGTTGAGATCAGATTACCTAGTAGAAAAGTGTGGCTTCATTCAAGGTGGATTGAAGTTTTCAGTGTGAGGTTCGGTGGAGTGGACTTGAATGATTAAAATAATTTGAAGGAATTATGTTAGCAAAATACAAATAAAAAAGGATGAACACTGCAGGAAAAGGGAAAAAAAGAAAAACTTCCACAATATGAACTTTTCCCTGATGTTTATGGTTAGAGATTTTCAATATACGATATTTCCTTAGAAAAGGATTTATCCAGTTTTTCTTTATCTATTCAGATATTAAAATTATATTTAGGTATTTTTCAACATTTCTTGTGTTTATTAATTCAATGAAAATAAATTAAACTATTTAGGGAAAACAAATCCACAGAAATGCATGCCTTTAAGAAATCAAAATGCATTTCAGGAGATGAATAAACGTTTTGGATGTAGTTTTACCAGTTCTCCGTCAAAGAAAAAAAAAAAGAACCAGAAATGTGAGGAAAGTGGTTGCATTACTTAGGAAACTCTATCAGCTCAGCAAATATATTCTAAAATGATAACAAAACTTAAAAATAAATGTTCTTAATATTATGATGATTCAGATGAAGACCATGCATGAATCAGAACTTGACAAGGCAATCCCTTGCCTTAGGGAAAATAAGCACTTGAGTGTATCATGCTGTGATTTCCTGTCAGGCAAAACAAACCTGCCATGTGCTTTTTCACTCTTGATTCTGCCTGTGCTGAAGTTCTGATTAACCAAGATCTGACTTGCTGCCAGAAGCAGTTTTTACTGTTTGAAGTTCTTTTGCACCCCTTTTCCGACTTCCTTTTTTACTCAGTCTCATGCTATTGCTTAAACTCTGTAAAAATTAAAATATCTGTTTGGGATCTCAGTCGCAAGAGTAAACCTAATAACTGTGGTTCAAATTTTAGTCTAATGACTGGAAGTTAAATTAAAATGTATATGGGATTTTATTAGTGTTTAAATTTTGTTTACATCATTTTGGGCATGGACTACTTCACACACATCTGTGCCATCAAAGCAATGGCCACAGAGAAACTGGAAAGAAAGATTCCATTTACCTTCTATTTCACAAATGTTTTAAAATATATCAACTAAAGCACAAAGATGCAACCAATTTGCTTTTGACACCATGTCTACATGACTCTGGTTTAGGCTGGGATTAACCTGGTGATGTTTCAAGCTTTTTTTTCCAACACCAGATAAACAGAGACAGAAATGGTGCTGTAGTACAAGGAAACAAACAAGTGTCAGGAGTTAATATTTTACTCTTGTTAACTTTTTCCCTATTTCCACTGTATTGAAATCTCTTTGACCTTGTCTGATGGTTTCCCGCAGGTGGCTTAGTAATATGAGGTGCATCTAGAGCCTGTTATCTGGGGTTAATCTGTGGCTCTACAGCACAAATAACTGTCATGTGATGCACTTCACTGGTCTAGGATGTTACTCCCTGCAGGTTACTCTGAAAAGATACAGATTACCTTGACGTTTCAGAAAGGCATCTCAGTGCAGGACACTGCTTGCTAAGAGTCTCTGCCATAGTACTTATTGGTCATGCTGTGAGAAATCGATGTCAGCTTACACACTGCCCTTTTGCTCTCACCCTAGTCTGAAAGAGGAAAAACCCCACAACCTACACATTACTAGATTAATTAAAAAAAAAAAAGCAACTAAGAGAGCAAAATAGAAGCACTACCATTCTGAATTACACTTAAAGTTATGAAAAAAGAGCAGAATAAAAAGAAAATAAGAGAAACATAATTTTGTAACCAGTATTTAGTTACGCATACAAAGAGTTTTGCACAGAGTTCAGAAACACTTCCCATGGATCTGCAGGGACCTGTCAGAGACAAAAACAGAAAGAACAATATAATTTTAGCATACAATTTAAACTGCATTTGAACACAAAATTATTTTATTTTTCTTAACTTAAACTATGTGTGGAATAATATATACTTATGCATTGCCCCAGCCTTGGTAACATTCAAAGCCGGGTTGGATAAGGCATTAAGCAGCCTTGTCTCATGGGAGGTGCCCCTGCACATGGGGGCAGGGGAGTCTGACTAGATGATCTTTAAGATCCATTTCAGTGCTTAACATTCTCTTTTTTCCATGATTCTATGATAAACTAACCATTTTTTTCTGTGATATTGCTCAGACATTTTGTTCAGAATACCATTTAAATAATTTTTCTGCATACACTTATAAACACTGATGTAATTGCCTTTGTATAACAGCTTTGTGTCTGTGGAAGGAAGGGAAGCAAAAAAAAGATGTGGGAATGAAAAGCATGGAAATTTTTAAATCAAAATTCTTCCCATTAATTCTACAAATATGTGACTACTTCTTTTCACAAGAATGAAGATGCTCAATGAGAGGTGATTTTTCCACATATCTACATGCCTATATGTCTTTTGATGCTTCTATGAGGCTTAATAGTGATATATAAATGTAATTAAATTTGTTAAAAACATGGTTAAATAGTAGTATATAAATGGCTATCTTATTTATTTCTCTAGTAGTATCTGATGTAGATGAATGTTAGTATCCCTACTTTAAAAACAAACTGAAGAAGTAATTAAATGCTATGCTTAAGAAGAGACAGTGAGTCTTCCAAAAGTGGAGAATGCAAAGGCTCAAACTAAAGTCCTAATCACTGAAGTCCTTTCCTCTTTATTTACCTCCAGATACAATTAAACAAATCAGTCAATTTTTCATGGTTTTATTTACTCCTTCTTTTATTTAGATAACTTTAGTTCATTAGCTTTCTCTGCCAGTGAGGAATGGAACAAAAAGTCTCCAGATGACAAAGACCCAACAGTTTCATTGCAACAAAACAAAACCAAAAATCTTCTCAGAGAAACTTCTGTGGAGATGGAAAAATAGTATTTTTTTTCTTTCATATAAAGGAATTACCTCAAAAAAATCTGAAGATTACAGATTTTCAGTAAGATCCACAGTCATTCCCTCTCTCCCATTTTTCCCCAACTCAAATAAGTTTGGAATAAGCAAGGGGAAAAAAAATCCCTCATTAAGTCTAGAATTATGAAGGTTTCAATATTGTAATAACAATCTATTGAAAGAAAATGTGATGGGCAAGGTTGGCTTTAGCAGCAAGCAAAGCTTGCAGTTATATATTCTATAACATTAGGAAGAAAACTGCTCTTCTGTATGCAATTCTAATTCAAAATTACTTGTATTTTCTTTTTGTAGACTGAGTCAACTTTGAATACTTTGGTTTATGTAACTAGCTGGCACTCATAGGAGGGTTGACAGGAAACTATAGAACTGTTACTTTTAACCCAAAGATTTATTGTTTGCCAAATGCAAGTTTTAAGGCTGAACACCACTGAAACTTATCACTTCTGGATTTTATCATGTCTTTCTAGCTTCAGAGTTGATTTACTAACAATTTAGGAACTAAACAGGACATAATTCTTAATAAACTTGTCAATTATTTTGATTTTAAAAAAATTATTTTTGCAGCAAGATTTTTATTTTTTCATATTTCAATCACAATCTGTACCCAAAAGATTTAGCAGTATGGATTAGTTGTAATCCCAGCAGACTAGAGTAATAGCCATCAGCTTCTATGCTTCAGTTTCACTGACAGCAAAGTGGAGTTAATGACACCAACCTCTTTTGTAAAGTGCTTTGATGGGGAGTACTGTTTATGTGGGAACTACCTATAATTCATCAGTTGAACAAAAAGCATGAGTTAGGTGTGTGCTGATGAGCAGAAACTGAATATATAGTTCACTAAAATTACAATAACCCTTAGTTTTCAGCAGCTTAAGGAAATTAATACCAGAGAGGAAATTTTTATTTACACTCTTATATATACATACTTCTATGCCTGCATTTCGGTGCAGCTTCTTAGTCGTGAGCCTTCATCCTGATGTCTTTGTCAAACAGAATCTGGTGTTCATGGTTGAAGTTTCTTCTCTTGTAATACTGGGATATGCTTGTATTTGTTCACAGTAAGGTCCCTCAGTACACCCGAGGCAGCTAGTGGCTGACCCTAACCCTAGGGACACCCAGAGCTGGTGTTTGTCACTCCTTGGCTGCTCCTGCCTTTGGGGCAAATGGTATCACACAGACCCAGGTAACTGAGAGCCTCTCACACCCAAGCAGTCAGGGCAAATAGTGCCAGCAGGACCAAGCTGGCCTCTCAAGCATCAGACCCCCTGATCCAGTGCAGTCAGGAAATTTATCAGTGAAAAACTGGCTCATTTTCCTTTTAATTTCTTCTTCAAGGTTGAAAGTATAAAGGGAAGACTGTTAGTATATGGCAGTTCCACAGATAAAGACAATTCATTCTTCAACCTTCTTATTTGTACCTCTGCTTTCTCAGGACTGGGTATCAGATACACCATGCCTTCCTCACTGGACAACTCTTGAAGTCAGTCTTCCAAGGACTGCAGCCATCTGAGACCCTGGAACATCACCATAACTGTAAATAATTGTTCTAAACACTGTCAGGCTCATAAATGACACAGTCATTTATGTGCTGTGCACTGGCAGTGTTTTAGTTATCTGTGGCAATAGGACCACTATCATTCTGAACTTGTGTGACAGATGAGCTTCCAAGAAATACCTGGGACTTTGTTAACCCCCGTTGTTAATCGGGGTCACAGAGAGTGTTCCTGTTACTCTGGTTACTGTTAATAAAGCCTGCAGTAGTTCAGTGATATAATTTCAGCATCACCTCTTTACACATTTGGCTCTAGATAATTTATGACCAAGTGATATATCCCATAGCTATGAACTTGGGAACTACTCATAGAAATTTTCTTAGCAACATATATGAAGTGATTTCATAGCATACTGTGATTTAAGATGGAGCCTTCATTAAAGTCTGCTACTTTACAACTAGAATTTTTTTTTTTGTGCAATCAATACAGTGTCAACTAAAAACAGTCTCACACAGGTTATTTATAACTTGCTAGCTTTTTTTTCTGTTCCTTCTCAATAAAGTGGTCACAATGGAACAGACTGATGCTCTTACATACTCCTGTTTTGCTCTGATCACCCTTAGGATTGCCTGAGCCTGTCCCAGTTTACCTGGTCTCCTGGGAATGGCTTACTAGACAAAGGCCTCTGAAGAGCTCTCAACTTTTCTTCCCCTCCTCCCCTGAGCACTATGTCAGATTAAACCCCAGTAGACTTCCTGTACTGCAGGGAGCAGGAAACTGTCATTAAGATTAAACATAAGGAAGTTTTAGATACCAAGCAAGAGTAATCTTAGGGTCATTTTTTGCTAAACAAAAAAAAAAAAAAATTAAAAAGTTCTCATGGACTCTGACTGGTGTTTTTGTCTTCAGTTGAAACACAGGGCTGGTATCACCTTACTTTCTAAGCTTTATCACTCCCTCAAGAGCTATTTACATCTGCACATGAGCTGTTACCTCCTTTTTATACTCTGTGGTAGAAATAGCCTACACAGTTGAAGTTTTATCATTACCTGAGATAGTTAATTTAACCTAGAGATGTTTGCACAAAGCACCCTTTTAATTTGAGCTTTCCTCCATTTCCCAGATGCTCCAAACACAACTTCTAGATGCAGAGGGAGGTTCATGTAAGCCTCAAGGTGAAACTGCAATGACCTGAGCATCTAGCTGAACTGCTCATTTCAGTCTGGCTACAGCAGTGCTTTAAGTGCTCAGGCAGCAGTAGGTCCCGTTGAGCTGCTGTCTTTCCCAAGGATTCCACAGACCCAGCCACACTGCAGCCTGCACATACACTGTAAATCCAGAAATGCCAGTAGTCAATCGGTTCACTTGCGGCAGTAAGTGATTAGTTGTAGGTCCCAGCACGTTACAGGAGATGGCTGTGGTGACAATAGTGCCATGTTAGAGATGAGGGAAGATCTGCAAAGCTGACAACAGTCAGTGCCACTCAAGTAAGGTCTTTTCCAACCTCATCCCATGTAAATGCTCTTCTACATTAAAGAAATTAAAAATTAAGAAACACATAACCTTTGGGGTGAATTAAAAAATTCATGAGGCATATAGGTAGCTAAGAGAACATTGTAAGAGTTACACTTGAGCACTGCAAAAAATCAGGTCTTTTGGGATAGAGTTCTGAAATCTCCCTTCTTGTAAAGGCAAATGGATTTATCAATTGCTACAAAGAACTTAAATATTACAAGAGATTCTAGGAAAAGATCAGATAAAAAAGCCTCCAAATTATTTTAACCCTAAATGAAGTAATTTAACTAAATCTGTAGTTCTTTTTTTTGTTTGAATTTTTTTGGTTTTGTTTTTGGCATTTTTTTTTTGTTTGGGCAGTTTCATTTGTTTGTTTGTTTGTTTTTTCTTTGTTTTTAATTTGTGAAGGGGGGCATTAAATGAGTCAAATAATGATTGCTAAGAAATGCTAGTCCTGATAGGGCCTATTTTGCCATATGGGGAAACAGGTGTTTGCCAAGGGCAGAAAACAATATGGGGCAAGAAATCTTTAATGGCTTTTACATGCATGAGTGAATGTGGGCCAGGTGGATCAGCAAAACATTTAAACATACTAATGGCAACAAAAGACCCTGGGCTAACAAAATACAGTACTTTTAAACTTACATCTATTGCTGCATGATGTCCATACTCAGCACTTCTGTGTTTGCTGTCATGATGAGTTGCAGTGCCAAAATGCCAGTTTCAAAAGGGGTCTCAAATGTTCCAGTTACACCAATCTCAAACATGACAATGGCATGATACCAAAAGAATCCTAAAGAATAGAAATACCATACAAATTACAGGCAGAAAACTAATAAGCACTATGTTTCAAAATTCAGTGTGTAGTCTTTGTCTATAGCAAAGATGATATTCCTTTTCAGGGCAGATTGTTTAACACATTTCCATATCTGGCTAAAAAAAAACAATTATGCTATTTACCAACTCTGCAAAAATACTGTTAAATATTCTTTTTTCCCCCTTTTTTTCCTGCTTTTGTTATGACATATATGCAAAAAATGTTAGAAAATACTAATGCAGGCAGGATCACTTGATTCATCTATTTGGTCTTTTTACAAAAAGAATTGTGTTAAACTTTCCATACCTAACTAATATACAATCAACTTGGGACCAAGAGGCAGATTTTGTACTAGCTAACTTTTGAGAAGTAAGATTTCTTTAAAAGACCACAAAGACATTTCCATTACAAAAGAAAGGCTGTTCATCATATAAAAATAGCAGGAGAAAAGCAGCCTCTCTCTTAATTAAACACATCTAAAATAATTTAATACAGATAGAATGAAATGAATAATGACACACAAGTAATTTCTTTTCATATAGAGAGAAGTCTCATCTACCCAGTCAACAATCTCTATAGCAGCTATTTCCTAACCCAGAAAGTAATAAGCTATTTATTTCCTGTCGAAATGCGGCTCAGTATGCCTGCAAAGAAGAAAAATAGAATTCCATGTAGGTGCTAACAATTGCCATTAACAGCTCCTGTGCAGGGAAATAAATTGATTTTTTTTTTTGGTCAAAAATACTGTGTGTCCTTTACAGTCACTTCTTTTGTACACTTACAAAGGCTGTATAGCTTTTATTTCAAAACAGATGGGAATTGACAAAAAAAAAAATTCCCCCCTTCTCATTTCTCTTCTATCACAGAAATCTATCTACCCACTGAAATCTCATTCCTGCCTTAATTTAGATACCCTTTGCCAACTTTTTGCAGAATTTCTCACTATTCTAGGTGAGCAGCAAAATTGGGAGGATAGTAAAAGGCAAAGCTGAATTCAAAACACTTCATAAAGGACTGGGAGGCAGGAAAGGGCAGTGATACAAATGCTGAGTCACCCCAGAAGTAATACCATTTGTGATTCAAGAAAATCACCATTATGATTCAATATAAGATAAAACAAATATAAAACATTATATATTGAAAACATTATAAAATAGAACATTTAGCTCTCCCACAAAGATCCACATGGGACTCACTAACTGTGGAGATTGGTGACAGTGAATCTAGGTAGACAAAACTGACCTGCAAGTATGCTTTCAAAGGGAAAAAGCTGTCTGAAGTTAAAAACAACAACAAAAACTCCCAATCACAAAGACAGACAGAAGCTTTCCCCCCCACATATACTGAATCCAACTCAACACAAATTAGACAAAGCTTTCCTGTGGAGCTTCCTCCAGCTTTTGTCCTTTACCTGCTATTGGCTGGATTAAGGACATGTGTAGTGATCAGTGGGATGCTAACACTGCTTTCCATCTAGAAAAATAGAGATGATGGCATGTCCAGAAAAGAAGGATCCCTAGTGACTGGATATACCTCAACCAGACAAGCTTGGTTCCCATTTAATAATTTAAAACCCACCACTAAGTCAATAATCAGGATTGTTAAATTAAACCAAAGAGAAGTGTTATTTCATGAAATATGAATTTATTTTACAATTTTAATCCTGGAATGCAGTATTAACATCATGCAGACTGCAAAGTCAAGGGTTGTCAGGTTCTTTATACTAGGAATGTGTGCTCCCTCTGTCTGCTAAATAAAAAGTTATTAAAGGCTGTTTACACTTTTTTTTTGAGGTAATAATGGCTACAACTTGTGATCTGGCCATGGAACACAATCCAATCTCAAGCAGTTGAGCTGCGACATGAGCATTCCCAGGTGTTATCTGAGATGTTATATTCAAATAGTTCTTTATTCTCTCAACAGGAGATAAGAATTTATGCCCAGATTTTAAGAAATAACAATCACTCAATATACAATCCTCCTAATAATTCTTATGTGTGGATATTTTGTGCAACCAGGATGGCAGTTTATTTTCCAAAAACCACAAGGACATTCCTGCTGAATATCCTACCAGGTCCTGTTGAGGTGAATATGCAACTGGTCTGTATTCTGCCCTTCAAATATAAATAGACATTTCCAGCTACACCAGAAATAAAATATCAAGATAACTTATAGTGGTCCAAGAACCAGTGTAACAAAACTAAGAAAAATAGCCTCAATAAACCAACCTACCAAATCAACCAAACAAAAAGAATTAAAGAAAAGCATCCTTTGTTTTATTTCTTCCTCTTATAAGAGAATGACTGTATCACACACCTTAAGTTGTAACAAAATTTGTTTTGTGTTCTATTAATATATACCTATTAATATAGGTATAAGGTCCAACACAAAGAGGCCATCATGCTGTGTTGACCAGCAGAACTCATTCTCAAATAGCTAGGTTAGAGAAAATAGGTCAGAGTTTTCTATTTCCTAGCCTCCACCTAGTACCACTATGAAAAGACCCTTTCTCCTAACAGAAAGCTCTTTTAGTGGAGATTCAGCCAAGAGAGAAGGTTGAAAGAAAGTGGGAATATGAAAAATCAGTTTAAAGGAAAAGAACACACACACACACAAAGAGGCCATGAGAGGCAGGAACAGTGGATACAGGATGCTGTACTGAGGTAAAGGAGAAAGGAGCAATGCTCATCTTGCAGGACTTCTGGTAATGGAAGCTCCTGCCTTTGGCTTTCTGGTGCAGGCTCCAGAAAGGGAGTGCCACAGTAAAAATAGCTAGGAATAATTAATTAAAGACAGAGGTTTCTGGCAGTCATAAGCTCACCCTGTTCTGTAGTTTACATTGTCATTGAAGTCATCTCTGCACAGTACAGTTCTGTTCTGTGGTTAGGTATCGTTCTCAAATTTTTAAAGAACGTCCACTGCTTCACCTATTGCCAAACTACGACTCACGTACTATTCCATTCAAGAAGGATTCTACACATTTTAACTGGCTAGTAAATAGCCATGATATACATAAGAATTTTTCTGGCACGCTTATACTGAAGTTTATGACAAACCTGAAAGATTTGCTAGGTTTCTTAAAAAAGCTAGCTTTGGTGTTTGTGGAGTTCCCAGCTTGATCCGTTCTCAGCATCTGCATTTGATAAATACAGTTGTGATAAGCTCTGTCTAATGTTATTCTTTTTATACTTGTTTTTTACTCAAGAACAATTGATTATTCTATTTGCATCCAATTCACCCTCCTTCATAGCTGTGAGTAATGTTTGGAAAGATACAAATAAATCAATGGGATTTAAATGGCTCATATTATTATTGTCTAAACATGACCAATTTTAGTTAATTCATAACGAATACTTCCATCTGACTGGAATATTGCATGGAGTCAATGGAGTTGCTGTTTGACCAGAAATTCTCTCCAGCCTGTCAAATAGGTACAAGACTTCATGAGGTACAGTAACACACCCAGTTGTTACTACACAGTACAGGCCAGACAGTAAATACTCTTCATCTTTTGCAAGATCATATTTTTTTTGTTTACTAATACTGTATGTTTAAACGCGAATCATTGTGGAAGAAAAAAACACAGAGAAGGTATCCAAAAATCAAGATGAGAAATGTTTTCTCCTATATTTCTGTTCTTTCTTGAGTATTGATGATCAAGTAAAAAGCAATTCAAATGCACACAATGTGTTTTGGTATAGTAGGAACTGGTAAGACAGAAAGCATATGTTCAAGAATATTAACAAAATACATTGTCAATAAGAGCATCATGATGAATAATGTTTCTGTTTGTACAAGAAACATGCTCAGATGACTATCTGATAATTGTGCTCTTGCTGAGATACTAGAGCACTGTTCAATTAAAGTAATCAATACCTGTCAGGAAATATTAACACTTCAAAAAACATTAATCAAAGATTAGATAAACAAAATGAGCTTTACTGGAAAGGGTACTCATCTAATATTATGAAAAGACTTGGAGATGTGGCACTTAGGGATGTGGTTTAGTGGTGGACTTGGCAGTATGGGTTAATGGCTGGACTCAATGATCTTAAAGGTCTTTTCCAACCTGAACAATTCCATGATTCCAGCCCATCTGAATCACTAATCCTATAATATTGTTCCATGACTCACTTCAGTACAACTGCAGGAATCAATTAGCATAATGCCATCACAGCTCGTCCTTCTCCTCTTCAGTTGACATTTCAGATTTTTAATTGACTCCTGTGCAGGAGATGGCACATACAATCCTCTGTAGGCTGGAATCACTGCTTGCTCAATGAGAAGCTGCACCCAAAGCTGCCTAATGGCCCTTGTCACTTCAGCAGGTAATTAACAGTCTTCCCACTTTGGAACTTAGCCAGTAAAAAAGCAGACAGAATGCTCCACTCATAAAATGAGGAATAAAGGTCATACTTTGAAGGAGGAATAATAATATTTTGCAAGTACATAACATCTTTTCTTCAGGGATTTTAAGTAAATTAATAGACATTAATTAATAGAACCTTGTAAATTCCCTAGAAAATACTTGTGCTGCTCATTATAAAAGAGGACAAAAAGGAATTCAATACCTCATTTCCACAGAAGCATTCTGGATGTCTCAGTACTGGCAAATTTAGTTGGATTACTGTGTTGGAGGAACAGTTGAGCATTTCTGGTCCTACAAAAACAAGATTTTTTTCATGTTCAGAGTCTCTGAAAGTCAGACTTTGGGTAAGAGACAGAAAATTGAAAATGAACCTGGAGCCAGGCAAAACTTTGCTGCTAATGAAAACAGATAAAGCTACTGTACTGCAATAATGTTAAACATAAATGTAAACACATCTTTCATTCATTTTGGGACACTTAAAATTTTCTTTGTACTCAAAACATTTGAAGAAAACCATATATTAATGTTTTGACTGGTCATCGGATCAAGATACATGTTACAGTTATTCAGAGGGATTCTGTGAGAATTTTCTCTCCTGCATTATTTGGATGAGTCTCAGCTATTAACAGAAACAGTCATGACTATAAAACAGAAAATGTGTTATAAGCACTCTACAGTGAAGCTTTAATATCTACTGTCATAGTTTAAGTTTTTTTGATGTTTTTCAGTTATTATTTTGGTAAAACATCTAACTTTTTTTTTCAATGACCTACCTACTATAAGAATGTATAAAACCCAAAAGATTTTAAAGACAGAACTTATTTTGTCAACACAGTAGCAATCAGTAGTAATCAGTATGTGCACCTCCTTTATAAACATGGGTTTTTTGCAGAAGAATAAAATAAATGAAACTCAACTAAGTTTAGCACAGATGTAACCTTTATCTGTACAATTCAATAATTTTAAGACAAATAAGGTTTTAAAAGAGTGCTTCAAAAGAGACTGGAAGCATCCTGAATGGATAATTTTTGTTCAGTACATATGCATTGTATGAGTCATAAGACATTATCCCTAAAAGGGCCTTTTTCCCCCCCACTTTTTTCTTCCCCTCTTGCAAGGAAAACAGTGAAAGGGTCAAGGTTTTTCTAATATGAAGCATTTGTTTGTTTCTCTGTAAGCACTTACAAAAAACTTTCAAATTTTAATCAACACCTTTGCAACTGAAGAAATTTTGGAAGATGTCCTGTCACATACAAGCTTTTTGGTCAAAGAAGATGACAAACACCTTTGTGTCAATATGTGATCATTATGTCTAACACTAATTACCTAAGTTAAGAAGGTTTTAGAAAATGAAATAGTTTCTATTTAATGTAGTAAGTTCAAATATGATGAATAGCAATAGGACACATTTCACCATGGAAAATTACCACTACTACTTAAAGAAATCATTTAGGCAGGCATCAATGCTTAATGACTTTCCACAACTAACTCATATATAACAAAATTCAAGTTCTTCAAAACAAAACATCTTATTTCTTTCATTTTAGCTTCTTGGAAATCAAATTAGAAAAAATAAAAAAATCAATTCCCACAGTGGTTTTTTTATGTATTAAGGAAATCTTTTTGAAATTTGAGAGGAAATCAAAGTCTTGTAAAGAAAAAATATATTTCAGAAAGAAATCTTTCACTAAATATAAAAACAAAATATTAGGAAAATTTAAAAAATTTGGTACTGGAAATAGCAGCTAGTAGGTGTATACTGTTTAATCATTAACCAGACCAGATATTGATATCTGAAGTTTTGAAAAGGAATGAAGGTTCCTTCTTATGAGTGGAAACAAATTAGCAGCTTGTTTCTGGAAGACAGAAGTCATTTGTCCTCTTACTCTATTCTTTTGTTGATTTTATTCTGACTTGAATCTCACCTGATTAAGTAAGTAAAATTGCAGAAAACTAACCCAGGGAAAAGGGCTTTTCTGTTTTAAGGAGTGCATATTAGTTCCTTTGGCAATTTAGAAAATTTAATTAACAATTTTATGTTCACATAAGCTTGAGAATTGGTTTATGGCATAGACTAGGAAAAACAAAATCTGCAATACGGAATTTGGGGATTAGATCTTTTGATGGAAATAAGCTGTCCATTTAGTTGTAATAGGAAATAACACACTGAGAACACATGCTCTTTTTTTCCAGTGGTTTATGGAACAAAGACTTACAAAACTTTCCTAAGCAGATTAGCTCACTCTTTCCCTCACGTTCGTTTTTGTTCCTCTTCTAAACTTAACTCATAGAGGCAAAAGTCCTGTGATAAGCACTGTCAGATGCAACAGAGTTGATAAGTGTCAGGGGAAATAATCTTTTAGTACAAATTTCACTTTCACCAGGGATTTATTGTGAACAGGCAACAGACAACTATTAATACTATGGTGAAGCTATATTTATTTGTTACTATTATTTTAATGTATAATGAGTTGCCTTTTGCATTAAAGACGTTAGCAGGTTTAAAACAGGAAATTGTTTCAATTGTGCATAACTGAATTCATGAGCTAGCCTACAGTGTAGAAAGTGAACAGAAGGCTTCAATTCACACATATAAGATCTTTTATTATTCAATGGGCCCATCTCAGAACAATTCCTTTAAAGCTTACCGGATTTCAATGTCTGTTTAATTTGGGGCATTTTTGAGTTGTTGGTTTTAGGTTGTTGTGTCCTTTTTTTTTTAACTGATCCTATTTTTTTTATGAGAACAAATGAGAGTTATCTGTACTTACTCAGATGACAGAAATTATAATGTTTCATAGATAGCATAGAATTCACCACAGATTTGCTATACTAAGTTTGGGGTTCAAAGCCAGATGATAAAATAACTAGCACAATCCCCATTAGAGTTTACCACGAACAAGAATGCAAAAAGAGCAGGAACGTTGATGGTGATGCTAATTCTCCCAGTATTTTTTCCTTTAGTGCCCCGGGCTTGGCATGCTTTTTCCAGCCTTGCTCATGTGATGGTCTATGTATGTAACAGCCCTCTTCTTCCAGGACTTCATCCACACTCTCCCCAGCCATATCTGCCTAGAGCCTGGGCCTTCCCACAGCCTTCTTAGAATAGATGTCTCTTATAAACGGACTACAGCTCTTTCCTCACTAGTTAAGCATTCATATTTTGGTATGTAGAGCAGGGAATAGTCTTTGGTTTAATTTCTGAAACTTAGCCTTCACCATTTTTTCATAACCTCTTTGATGTTGGGCTTTGAAGATTTGAACCTCTGTATTTTCAAAGGCATGTCTGAATACATTTCTGTTTGCAAAGGCTGCACGGGGTTTTTTGCACCCAAAGTAGTAAAGCCACAAGTTGCATATTTGAAGAAAGCAGATGGAAAATGAGGGAACAGAACATCCTCCTACTCCCCACCATTAAAGGCCCACCTTTCACTGCCAAACTGACATATTCACACCATACAGTCACTGCAAGAGTGCAACTATGGTGTATCTAGCTGATATTGACCTAAGTGACCATTTACCATGCATTGTGCATATTTGTAGATGCTCATTTATAATATGAAAGTTAGGTAGAATTTCTGCTGATTCTTAAATTCAGATGTTCGTGTAAAATTGAAGTACTTTTTTGTAATTACTAATTTTCAGATAAGGTCTGAGGCAGTTGTATTGTATTGACTTGTGAATTGTTGAAAAGCGTAGGTTGTCTTCTGTGTGGGGTTTTTTATTGGATTTTATAAAAGAAAATCTGACATTGCCGTGTGGTGCAATATAGTTAGCGTGAAAGTTATCTGTAGGTTGGTTTTTTTAAGTGGTGGTTTCATTGTACTTTCTGTGTGGACTTAAGTGACTTACAGCTCATTCATCTTTTGGTCTTATTCACACAAAATGGAAAGGACACTGACAAGTGTGAAGGCTGTGAGAGCTTTCACAATTTCTTATGTTTCATTAAAGCTTGGTCAAATGCAATTGTTGCAAGACAAATAGGGCACCATTAAAAGCTTGTATTTGCAAGGTGTATCCTTTTCAGTACTGTTATAGTACTCTAATAGGAATTTGTGAAATTAGGCAGTGAAGATTCGTGATCTCTACTCAATAACATGTCAAACATTATACATATTAAATTCATATATATTCATGCTACTACTCACTTCTCAAACCACACAGGAAATTCTCTTTGCCCATATGAGAAAAAAGTCAATAAAACTGTAAAACAGAGAAGGTAACAGTCATTATGCTTTCTGCTAATGTTATATTAAAGTAGCTGCTGTATAATAATATATTTAATATATTTTTAATCCTGCTTTCTGAAGGTATATAATTTTCTCTGATCTTGAAATACACATATTCCTATTTGTTGCTGCTTCACATATACTGAAGACAGCATTTAGTTGTTAACTTTCCCTGTTCACTGTTTTTTTTTTTGTTCCATTAAAGATCCATTCAGAAGTTCATGTTGAGCATGAGGCATGATTTTTATAGCAAAGTTGGCCTCAATCTTGTACATATTCTGAGTCATAACATTGCAATGAAGGACTGTTTGAAAAGAGAATGCAAGTGTTGCTGAGAAGAATCACATATTTTCAAATATATAGATATTGCCAAAATTCATATATTCTTCAAATGTTCATACTTTTAAAGGATGATGTCTCGTAAATCAGTCTGATTTTGCACAGTAAAGTTCTTTTTTGCACAACTAATTTAGATGGAGGGATTTTTTTTTTATTGCCTACTATTTCATTATTTGCTTCTTCTATAACAGAAATTTGGTGTTTTTAAATCTAGCACTTATATAGCAGATCTGTACTACAGACCAGTTATTGCCCAGAAATTCTGCAATCTGTGTGGACTGTTTGTATCTTAGGTTATCTGCATGTGCACTCATGTAGCTGGTCTGGCTGGGATAGTTAACTTTCATCATAGTAACCAGCATGGGAGTATGTTTTAGATTTGTGCTGAAAACAATGTTGATAACATAGGGATATTTTTGTTAGAAGTTGCTGAGAAGTGTTTGCGCAGCATCAAAGCCTTTTCTGCTTTTCACACAATCCCAGTAGCAAAGAGGCTGTTGGTACACAAGGATCAGGGACGGGATACATCCAGGAAAGCTGATCCCAACTGACCAAACTTCTATACCATGTAGCATCATTCTCACCATATGAGGTGGAGGAAGGAGAAGGAAGCAGGGGGCATTTGCAGATGGGACATTTGCCTTCCCAAGCCACCATTACGTGTGAGGGAGCCCTACTCTCCTCACAAGTCACTGGCTGGAGTGCAATCCGCTCTGCTGGAAATGCTGACTGTCTCAGAACATGATGATGATACTAACTGAAAGGAGAAGTGAACTACTCCTCATAAAGAACCTGGGCACCAACTGGATAACTAAGTGTGTCCAGGGGGAGAGAGAGAGAGAGAGAGAGAGAGAGCTGGCTATCAATCACAGGAATTTTCCCCAGCCAGGGACAGACACACTGTTCTCCCAAGGCAACCTCATTGTCTGTATGAACTCAGCCTCTGTTAACAATTACGTAGTCACATATGCCATGCTTTAGCTCACTCTACAGCAATTTCTTTGGTCACTTTTTAGGGTTTGGATGACCATGGATTATGGCAATGATCATGCCACTCTTACCTGTCCCACTGAAACAGAACTACAGTTGCTGCAGTCCAAAGGCTGCTTTCAGATGATGAACTTTGGAGTCAACTGTAAACAGGAGTAATCCTGTGTCAAGTCAGGCAGCTCTTTACACAGATGTGATTTTGCCTGAGTGACCTTTGTTTCTCTATTTAGTATATGCTATTAGCCTCCATTGAAAGGTCTCCCCTGTCTTCAGTTATCATTCTTTCCTACAAGGTAAGAAAAAGAAACTTACAGTGACAAGGAATAGGACTTGAGATCAGTGGTATTTGTAATTTGATTCCATATTGTACAAGAGTCTCAAGCTCTCAGTTATGTAATTACCACACAGTAGAATGGACCCAGTATAATAACCAGTCTGGAAATAATCTCTAGCATTCTTATAGCTTTGTCAGAAAAATTATTCAAGTTGCCATTTGTACACTTCCCCCCTCCCCTGTCACCTTTTTTTCCTTTTTTCTTTGAGTCCCAGACCCAGTAATTTCAAATACATAATAAACAAAGATTAATCATCAAGTGAGAAGAAAACATTCCTTCTCCAAGCTTAAAGGGTGTTTTTTAATTTTTGGTACAATACCATAATGAGCCTGTTGCCGTCCTCTAAAATATTGCTAACATTAAATGACAGTACGAAAAGAAGCATGGGATAAAATTGACAAAATGAGTATAGATTTAGAGAAATTCAGCACAAAGAAAAGGCTTCATAGTAAGTGGCACGACACTGGCTTCCCTGGACCTCAAACTAAAACAGTGAATAAACTGAGAAAGGATTTTTTTAAAATCTATGTTATGTAGGAGCATCCACACATCAGGAAGCTCACTGCTTCCCTGCACAGCACTGAGCTGACACAAATGAGTTTCCAGTGGCCAGTTCTGAAGGGTCTTAGGCACCTGCTGGCATTGTTAACATTTGGGTTGAGATTTATAGCACTTTTAGTCAAATCCATGCAGAGCTTCTTTTTTTTGCTTTTAACCCAAAGTTGAAGTAAATAAATTATAAGAGGTACTGTCAGTAGGATCCAGGTCACAGAAGGGTAACAAGAAGCGAAAGGGATGCAGACATTTTTCCCCCGCAAGGCTTTGTGGCAGAAAAAGCATTTGCTGTTGCTCAAACCCCCTCCTTTTCCAAAGCAGTCTGTCCTCCTGTCTCCATAGGAAACCTGGTGCCCAGTCTCCATGAACAGCCTGGCGCTTGCCTCTCTGTGGATATACTTCCCGCCCACAAGGCCTCACCCCATCCTTTTGGCCACTCAGAGTGACCTGCCTGGAAATAACTTCCCTGCTGGGAAGAAGGAAGCTCTTTTAAAGAAGGACCCAGTAATGTGGATCTGGGTCTGATGCCACTGGCACAGTCACCAGCAGCATTACCTTCCAGGGAAAACTTGTTAAGTGGGGATCCAACAGGGGTGGCTTTGAAATGACTCAAGGAAGCCACCCTTATTGACTATGATGGAGCTCTTTAAGCAAAATGGTTGCCTTATAATCAGGATTTAGGTGTCAGCTGTGGGATCACCAGCCTGCTGCCACTCTGTGCGCTGGGCCTTGTAATCAAAGACCAAATGAGAACTTTTCCCTGACTGGCTCCTGAGCAGCACAGTTTCCAAAGACTCCTGGAATGTTAAGCATTGTATATTTGAAGAAATTGATATGGAAACCTACGGAAAAATGGAGTTAAGAAGAAGGACTGGCACCCTCAAGAAAAAAAAAGAAAATACTGTCACTATGGATGACAAGAAAAGATGGAATGATAAATATGCAGTATCTATAAGAGAAAGAACATGATTTAATATTTCATTGTCTAATCTCCAGGCAGTGAATTTAACTGAGATGTAAAATGTTGAACAAACAACTTAATTGAGAATGAGCAACAACATCATATTTGTATCTACTTTGTGTGTGGATATCTTCTGAAGGTACTTTTGTCTCAGGCTTAACAGGTTTTTAAAGTCATGTGAGGTTTGGAATGGGCTGATCATTTGGCTTGGCATTTAGCATACTTCCATTACTGTTGTGACAGTGTATTGCTATATCCTGCAAGTTGTCAGGGAAAAGCTGTGATGCTAGGGCTTTTTCCTTCCCATATTAAAAATCATGCTATTAAATGGCTTCCCAGATATTTTGCCAATTAATTTCATGCTTTCCTATGTATCAGTGACTACATTCAATTCTCCTTTTTATGTCTCTTATGTTTCAGTGTATGTGCAGAGCACCGCTGTGTTGATTCCAGGGAGGAGCTATATGGTTTGCTCTTATTTTAAAATACTTTTACATAAATTTTTAATATGAACAAAATGTAGACACATAAGCAAATTCTGGTCAAGATAATGAAAAAGAAATCCTTAAGGGCAGCAAAAAAGAAATACTTGCATAATGAAATACAGAAGGCAAAATGAGTGAAGAAGTAAACCACAATACCTAAGGGTTGTAATAGCCTGCTAAATCTGATTTCTTAAAATGAAATAAGGGTGGTGAGAAAGACGACCTAAAAGCACTGAGATAATGAAAGTTTGAGCTTCTCAAATAGGAACAGTGTGCATTTAGCTCTTAGAAAAAAACATTTATATAGCTGCTTTAGTAGCAAATAAGATTCAACAATATCTTGTAAAAGTTTTCATCAGAAGGTTAGGTCAACTATAGATTCTTTAGAGTGGCAACTGGCAGAAAAGTTTTCTTCTAACACACCCACAGAGAGGAAAGAACTCTACCTGCATAGTAAAAACTGATAGTAAAAAATTACAGCTAGATTTGTTCTCCTGATATTTTGATGGCTAGAAACCGTCACTTACTTGGAAAAAAAAAATTTTGCATATGTGAATGGAAATATATACAATAACTGGGTCATTTCCAAGACAGAACTTTAAGGTGAAAGTCTTGCTGTGCAAGCTTATTACCAGAAATGAGCAAGCATTAACCTACATTAATATTTATACACCAATTTTCTATGGTCAATATCTATGAATTTAATAGTACTTTTACTCTTTATCATGGAAAGAACTTGAGGATTTTGCCATGTAATACCAATGCACAGCACATAGGCTTGGTGACTTCCCAACACAGACCTGTGTTCAGATTGTGTCGAGCACAAAGGTTAATAGTGAATCAGACTGGTGACCTCTCACTAGTAGGGTTCTGCAGGGCTTCAACCTCAGCCAAGTGCTCTTCAATATCCTCACAAAAGACTTGGAAACTCTCAGGTTTTCTGATGTTTTTGCACTCTGAGAGTTGGTGATAGAGTTCAAAAAAGAGCCGAGGCCAGGAAGCTGCTTTGAAGAGTTGTTTATTCTTTCCTTATCTCTAAAGTTCTCTCAGTCCAGTGTGATGTTCCCAAGAAGCCAGAAAAGCAGAATCTGACCCTCCTACAATGGCACCTGAACTTTTATAATCTAAACTACCTTAACAATGTTTTCCTTTAAGTACCAATAACTATGACCCATGTCAGACAATGAAATCTTACTATAACCCAATCAAGAAAAGGCCACCACCACTGCAAAGATGGAGGGGAAGAAGAAGCAGGAAAAGGATGATAGACACACCCAAATTCCTCCAAATCTTTACCCCATTCTACCTATATAGTAAAATCTAAAAATTCTATTTTTTACTCTGTGGCATAACAATAATTATGCTAATTAAACTGTCATGGCTTGCATTCCCACAGAAAACCAGTCTGGAAGGGATACTAAGGAAGTTTGCAGATGATAGAAAACTGGGGGCTTTTGACTCCCTCCAAAACAGGAAGGCCTTGAAGAGACCTCAACAGATCAGAGTGCTAGGCAATCACTGACCATGTGAAATTCAACAGGAGAAAGTGCTGGATTCTGCACCTGGGATGGGACAAGCCTTGTATTAGAAGTTGTCTTGGGTTGCAAGATGCAACCAAAAAAAAGTATGTATTCTATTTACCATCTGTTGGAATTGGTTGGGGAGGT
>VWYE01004422.1:179076-310369 GCA_013398995.1 Alaudala cheleensis
ACTGCTGCCAACACCCTGACCAACAGGGTACCAGGTCATATTCTGACTCTGTCAGCATTTTATTTTTGTTTATGTTTTGTACTACTATATTTCTTTCTTTTTTTTTTTTAACTATTTCTAGTAAAGGACTGTTATTCCTATTCCCAGCTCTTTTTGCCTATAAGTCGCTTAATTTCAAATTTATAATAATTCGGAGGGAGGGGCTTTGCATTCTCCATTGCAAGGGGTGGGGGGGCTCTGGCCTTTCCCTAGCAGATATCTGTCTTTCTAAACCTAGACAGGATTCTACATTATTTTTTTATAATCAGACCTAGTCATAATGTTATGTAAAATTGCATATTTTCTACTTTGAGGGATTAGTTAATCTGTGTTTCCTGAAAGCACTTTAGTTGCAGTTTAATTACTTGTTTCTAAGACTGTTTCCTTTTCTTTAACCAGGGAGATTTTTGCTTCTCATATGCCTCATAGTATTTGACCTAACTTAAAATTTCATAGCCCTTTAATTTTCTGCTACTGGATAAATAGAAAAAAAATTACTTCAGAAAACAATAGTAAATTAGGTGATTATAAGAACTTTCTTGTTGCTTTATGAGAAGATGTCTTAGGTTATCTTCATTTTTTCCTCAAACAAGATAAAATACATATAAAGATCAAATTAACAAGGCATTCAAACATCACTTTTGAACTTAAGTTGTCTTTTGGAACTGTCTGCTTAGCCAACATAAGCTCTTGCCATCTACTACAGATTAATCAGGTATGAAATATAAACCAAGGGATTTCATTGGGGTCTTCATGTCCTATTTAGTTCAATGCACTAAATCAATGCAAATGACATCCATTCAGTATTAGTTCAATATGGCACGTTCTAAATAGACTTAGAACAAATGATTGAATAGGTTTAGCAAATAAAATCACTACTAAAACCCTAGGATAAATTACACAGGCCCTCCTTCTGCCAGGCTTGGTCATTTGTTAAAACTAGAGGGAGGAAAAAGATGGTTTACTAATGAAACAAGACTTCTTTTGTCAAAAGTTTCAAGGACATAATCAACGTCAACTTGTTCCTGCTGACTCTAACTAGGAAAAGCTTTAAATGAGATTATTTTCATAAATAAACAAAAAAAAAATTGCACAGCCCTTTCCATTAGTTATGCCTTATTGCTTACTAAAGGCCAGTGTTTTAAAACATTTTACTTTTTTGTCACATCCTCAAATCATGACAAGTATTCAGCACCATGGTTACATCTACCGTAGCAACTAACACGTGCAAATAAGCACAAATTTATAAAGAAAAATAGTTGACACTGAGGACTCATATCTACACTGCAAGAAGTGCAGAGGGTACATGAAACTGACCCTGGTGAGTCCCCATGACCTGAATGCTCATTTGTGGATGCAGTGTACCAGGTGTGCTCCCAATGCGCATTTGTGGTTTATCATCATTCAAGATAAATACATCTCATGAATTCCAAGATCACTCAATTTTAAAATCAAAATCATATGAGAGTGAATCAGAAGAACCATAGCAAAAAATATCTCCTGATTCAAATCAGAATGCTAATGCAGATGCAACTCAGAGTGGAAGAAATAAAAACACTATGTCTTTCAGACAAGAGCAAGGTGAGTAGGAGTGTTTTCCAGCATTCTTCTGCTGAAGGATGTCTCTGCTTACTGGAAGAACCTTTAAAGGAAAACATTTCTGTTAATCTTCTCACTGTCATAAAGCCAGAATCAAAGATGCCTGTAAGTGAAATGCTTCATATACCACTCTTCTCTCTCACTCTCCAAAGTGGTGAGTTTTAATGAATTAAATGTAGCAGCTATTTTTGACATAGGGATATATCTGCTTCTTAGCAGGGCGTCTTCTTTGGCCACTCAAAGCAGCCCTATGCTTATCCTATCCTAATCCATAAAAAGGCACCACAGATACATTGCAACAAAGCCTTCCATTATATATGATCACAGTTTAAATTTCACAAAGTAATAAATTTTTTAATGTAATTATCTCCTCTACTTATCCTAACATTGTAGACCGTTTCTTCATGTCAGTTTTGATGACACTGTATTTCATCTACCACTTGAATAAAACTTATGCCAATATGTACTTTCTCTCAGCCTTATAATGTTTTGAGACTCTTATATGCCATTAAACCTTACACTAAATGTGATGTCTCAGCTTTATTTAGACCTCCCTCTCCCTGCAATTTCTTTAATAGCTGTCTTACACTTTTGTTCCTCCAAGTAACAAGAATTTTTATTGCTTTTCAAGGAAATAGATTAAAAAATATTTTTATTAGCTTCTCTCATAGCTGCATTTGACTCATTAGTATTAAAAAAGTCAGTATCATCATTTGTGTATATCTTTTTCAGTAGCCAGTGAACCTTCAAATTCACTCTTAGGTGAAAATGTACGAAATTTTGTTTTTGGTGAACAAGTTGACTTTTTCTTTTTAAACTCTCTTTTGAATAACTTTTCTAAGGAGAGAAGGGGAAATCCATCAGAAATGCTTGCAGGTATTTGATGAATAGTTCTGCCCATCAGTCTGGCTTTCATGTATTAAATGTCCTTGCATTTAAAAGAATGAAGTATGACATAAGGCAATGAAATAGCATGCTGTTAAATTGCCGCTTAAATTCCGAGTATTTTTATACCTCTGCTCCAAGTGTAAGATGTACAGCCCAAAGAATATCATCATATGCTCTGCTACTCATAATCGCCTGCCAGAAAATTGCTGCAGAATTCTGGACCCTGGCCATATCTTTTCATGCACAAAGCCAGACCTGAAAAAACACGTACAGATGGATGGAAATCAGGGTACTATAAACCCTTTGTCTAAACAACCCAGATCATCAGTAGTTACAATCTGGTGAAAGGACGTTGCCTCCCTACATTACTGTCAATGCAGTCTGTGCAAGTCCATTATTTGACACAATCCCATTAGAAATCGTGCAGTGATAGTAACAAAAGAAGGAAAGCAATAGAAAGAGTCTGGACAGTTTTTCTTGATGTAGCTGGATTGAATAAAGAATTTCATATGTTGGCTTCACAGCAGTTATGTAAGTGTTAATTAAGACCGAATAGTTTGGAGGAAAGAGCTGATACTGCTCAATGTGATCAGAAAGATTCTTTTCCAAAATTCAAATTTTGTTTGAAAAAAAAAATTAACCTCCTCATGTTTCAAAACAGCTTGATGATTAACAAAACATAACCTTGTATTTTTATTTTTTGTGAAAGAGTGTTCCTCTTCACCTTCTAATATGCATTAATGAAGAAAAAAATGCAAGAGAGTGTTAGAAAAATCCTCCGGTCCCTCTCCCTCCTGCAGCTGCTGTGGTCCCGGCTCCGTGTGTGTGGGACCTGCCGGGTGCTCCCACTTCAGGGGAGACACAGACAGTCCCGTGTGTGCGTGTGAGCTTGCAGGAAAGAGAAGGGGAGATTTCTAACATAAATAGGATTTCTCTGGAGAAGGATGAGGGGGACTGGCTTCCAGGTGAACAGGCAGTTTATTCCAGCTGCTGTCCCCAAAAGCCTCGAGCTTGGGGTGGGACAGCATTCTTAAAACCTTTGTCCTGGGCGTGGATAACACAGGACTGTCCAATCAAATACAGAGGAGTCCGAGAGTGACAGCGTGGCAACCACCAATAGCTTTTGCACTCCATGCATATTCATCTCTTCATTAAAACCTTCCCACTCTCCCAGGTAGAACAAAAAGCCATGCTGCCACCACTCCGGGCAGCCACAAGAGAGACAAACTTTGAAGAATAGATTATACTGAATATTGTTTTTCACTATATAAATATACACACTTGAATTTTTACATAATTCATAAGCAAAATTATATCTAAAGAAATAATTAACATAAAATGTTTCCTCTAAATAATTACAACCTAAACCATGTCCAACAAACTATTAAACAACAGGCCTTGATTTCAATCTTTAGAGTTAAGACATCTCACCTTATTGCTATCCAGAATCAGAGCTACAAGTTCAATTGTAGTCATCAAATTGAGAAAGCATCCATGAAAACATGTGGCACATACACAGGGAGAAGACATTAAAGTTCAGAATAAATTCAGAGTAAAATTAAAAAGTTTGATTCAAAAAGTTTTTAAAGCAAGTGATGTAGTTTTGATTCTCTTTACCAAAGTTTTATAGCAGATTTTCTCAGAAAAGCTCATGCAAACATCCTTGTGCCCCATGAGAGTCAGGCTGTGCTCCAGTGAAAATATTGTATCAGTGATCCCATTAATATGGGCACAGTGACATACAGAGTGTAAATACACACTGACATCACCTTACGTGTGAAGAGAAGTTACCAACATAATTATTTTAAATCAGAAACATAAAGGCACACGGAGGGTTATTTATTCATCCAAGCTCAGTCTGCGGAAGAGATTGTTCCTGACTGTGAGACCATCCTCTCTCTCTGATGTCCAGCAGAAGAGCAGAGTGCTCAACACCTGAGCATTAGTGTAGTATTCCCCAGGGCATTTTTGAACTTGAGAAATACTTATCACATATGTGTGTCTTCTTCATGATTTTCATCAAGAAGGAGCAATTTAACATGATAATTGCAAATATATATAAAAAAAAAAAGGTGACAGCTACATTCACAGTAAAGCTGATTTTACACTAAGTAAATCTCTACTCTCTCCTCAGACTTTTTGCATCTATTACACTAAAAGTTTATTCTATAGAAAATATTGAGGTAAATGCAAAAATCATGCTATTAAAATTGTGCTTTTCTTTGCTACTTTGTGAAATATTCCCTATATATAAAGAAAACTGTTTGTGTCACTAAGAACTGTAAAGAGACAATTGCTTTGTAAAGCCATCATTTAAAATTATCATTAAGCCATATTTTCAATGTCTTATAAATAATACAGAAATATGTTTGTTAATAATTTACACAGATTTGACAGTTTCCCCCAAGTAAATCAGTCATTATTGCTACCAAAACATTGTAACCCAGAACAAGCAGCATTGTTTTGGCTGTGTTTAGGGAGAAAGGAATGGGTGATGCTCATCCCAATTATAATGACAAGAACAGAGGAAAACCAAAGGCTGTTTTTCAGTACTTGTCTACACATGTGGCAGAAGGAATAATGACATTATAACAAGCTGGTCAGTGACCAAAACCCATTTGTTCTACTATATTTTCATTATTCACCTGTATTAATGTGACTGCATCATCACTCAAAAACCAGTTGTATGTTCTATAGATTTATATTAATTTCCAGTTTCTATTGCATATATTTATTTTAAAACAGAACAAAATACACAAAGCAATTTTAAAATAACTGTGTACTCTTACCGACACAGACGACATTATCCATCCATCAGTGGTGGTAGATTGAACACTGGGAGACCTCTTCTTCTTCTTTTTCAGCTTTGTCTTCACCTCCCACTCATTGGCCCAATTCAGGAATAGAACTCCTTGTGTCAGCTTCATTCTTTAGTTCACATAATGGTCACATCATTTATAAAGAACTGAGTCTGAATACTGAAATGACAGTTTAAACAATCTCTTCCTTAGCCAAATCAAAGACATCAAGAAAAATGGGTCAAAAAATATTACCACTGTCCTTTAAGCAACTCTTTATCCTTTCTTCCTTTCTATTTCTCCTACAAATGGTGTTAGGTACCATATACCAAAAATTTTTCTGTGTTTATTTTAGCTTTATGTTTAATATAGGTGCACAAAGAAACTGTCCATAATAATTTATCAACTGATAAACGAAAATGCTTCTTTTTAATGCATAGGCAGACTCTGCTAAGAGATCATTATGGATCATCAGCAAAATGCTGTGGGTTTGAGAATTGGTACAGCAATAACTCACATGTAAAACTGTAATAAATGAGATAATAAGAATGGAGAAATCATTCTTATTATCTGATATACAATATATTAAGAAATCCCCTCTACTCAGTCCTAGCGAGGCCACATCTGGAGTCCTGTGTCCAGTTCTGAGCTCCTCAGTATGAGAGAGACATGGAGCTCCTGGAGCAGGTCCAGTGGAGGGCAGCGAGGATGATGAGGGGACTAGAGCATTTCTCTTATAAGGAAAACCTGAGGAAGTTGTGCCTGTTCAACCTTGAGAAGAGGACTGAGAAGGGACCTCATCAATGTGTATTAATATCTAAAGTTGGGGGTGCCAAGAGGATGGTCTTGTTGGTGGTGCCAGCCTCCAGGACACAAGGCAATGGACAGGAACTGATGTACTGGAAATTCCACTTGAATATGAGGAAGAACTTCTTTACTGTGTGGGGGACCAAGCACTAGAAAAGGTTGTGCAGAGAGGTTTTGGAGTCTCCCCAACTGGAGATATTCAAGAACCATCTGGACTCAATCCTGTGCCCTGTGCTCTAGGATGACTCTGCTTGAGCTGGGAGGTTGAACCAGAAGACCCACTGTGGTCCCTTCCAACCTGATTGTTTCTGTGATTTCTGTCATTTATGATCCCTTCTTACAAAGGATGAAGGTTTGACAAACATGCTATCAACAGGTAAAGAGAAGAAAAAAAATAATTTATTTGCTTACATTCCAAGTATGCAATTTTAATAAAAACAATAGCATAAATATGTATGCATGGGAGTAAACTCAAAACTCCTGAGTATTCCTAAATCCAGAAGCTATAATTAACTTTATATATAAATTTGTCTCCTAATTTGCATTTTACTACCCAGAAGTGGGTCTTGCTGGTGTTGAGGTCTGCTGGTACAGCACTGTAATGAGGGGTCCAGGTATTGATTCTGGAGTTTATTAATTTGTAGCTGTGTATGGATCAAGGGATGAAGAAACAAGTGTAAACAGAGGATATTTGCAGACAGGTAAACACCAATATCTTTAAAATAATCTAATTTTAACTCTGTGTGATCCCAATTTTAATTACTTTTTGGAATAACTGTAGTGAAGGAAGTCTACTGACTGAAATATCATGAAATATTTTTGTAAGACAAATTTCAAAGTCAAAACAGACATCTCTGCCAGGAAAATAATCCCTGGATTTACGTTTAGCCAGTAATAAAAGAAATGCTTATTATGATCAGATTTCTAATCTAACTCACTCATACTTCTCAACATGATCATTAAACATAAAACTTGCAAGCAGTCCAGAAAACTGCAATGAAGTTTTCAAATAACACAAACATTTATTTTCTGTGTTTTTTTCCTCTCTTATTTTTAATCTCATCCATGATGGATATTAAGTTGGGCGAAACAGTCTAATTTAAAGCTTCATTTCACAATTAACAAAACTAAGAAGCATGTTTTAGTGTGCTTACATAGTGGATTTAACATTTTTTCATATAAATCAATAAGATATTTTGCTAGTTAATCTATTTATGCCTCTCCTCAAGAAAAAAAAAAATCTTATATAACCAGTTTGCCTTCACCTTCAAATTGTTGACCACCAAATATACCATGAAATGATTTTTTTTTTATCAGAGTAAGAGAAATATTTGAATGCACATATGATGATCAGATAACAGATCAGCAGACAAATCTTATAATGACATTTGGTAGGGTAAAACTATTACCAAAAGTTATAATAAAGGGTCTGTGCCTTTCTAAAGAAATACTAGCTGCTTAGAAGCAGGTTACACCTGGAAGTCCAAGCAGACTAGTGAAAAATGGTGAGGGTAAGGAAAGACAGTTGACTACAGAATGATTTTGGAAGGCGAGGAAAGGGAATTAGCTAAGTACAAATATTGCATTCTTGTTTCTATGTTGTTTTAAGCACTTGGTCTAAAGATGAGGTTGTGTTCACATATAAAATACAGAAGAGATAAATATGAACAAGAAAAGGAAGACCAACTTCTAAATGTTGAAAAAAATAAGATTTTTTTTTCAGTACAAGAGGAACAGAAAGGGAAATACTCATGTCTGAACATGGGTGGCCCTTGGGAGGTTCTGTCTTGAATTAAAAACCTGCTGATAAAGGATACTCAATAAAAGCTAGAGAGAACTGTAATAAATCACAAGGATCAGAATATGATTGGCAAAAACTCCCAAAGGACGAAACACCTGAAATGCAGACTTGATATGAAATTCCTCTGCAAACTGCCAAATGCTGTCCTACCCAAAGACAGATGATAGGTTGTCAATTATTAGACAAGATTATAGGGAGCTTTATGAGATGCCAAGCCATCAAGTCAAATGTCTGTACTAAGCACATCAGTAAGAATAGTCTGGAAACATTAGAATTACTGAGATAATAATGTTTACTGACTATTGAATTCAAGGTAAAAAAGATATTACCAAACATGACCAATTTGCAAAAGAATCTCATAATATGGAAAATTCTGTAATAAAATGGCAAATCATTTCAGCATAGATGGATGTGAAATTTCATACCTTAAAAATGACAGCCCTAATCTTACATAACAGAAGATTGGCTCTGAGCTGGAGACCACCACTCATAAAGAAAAACTTGGGCAGAAAGTGAACAAATGTCAGAAATAAACCTGGAAGGAATAGAGGACAAAAGAGAAAACAGTGCTATCCTCCACAGAATGGTTTTGATTGGAAGGGACCTCGAAGATCATCTAGATCCAACCCCCTGCTGTAGGCAGGAACACCTTTTACTTGACCAGGTTCTCAGATCCCCATCCAGCCTGGCTTGGACATAGTTGTGCACCACTTACATTGTGAACAGCTCTTGCAGTTTTGGTGCTCCCCTCTTAGAAAGAGTGTACTAAAACTGGCGCATTCTCAAAGAAAGTAATAATGATAGCCACAGGGATGAAACAGCTGGTGTTTGTGTAATGGGTATGCTAGAGTGCTGCCATGCAGAGAAATAAAGGATAACTCAGGTAGGAAGAGACAGAAGTCTAGAAAATTGGAGGTGACATTATCTTTCACACCTAATAACAAAGCCAGAGGTTATTACCTAACTGTAAGTAACATTCAAAACACATGGAAAGATGGGATCCTTCACAGACAAGCTATTTAAGCCATGAAACTCCCTACTACGTGCTATTCTGAACTCTGAAGACTACAAAAGCATTAGATGAAACCCTATAACAAATTTAAAAATAAAAATAAAAAATCAAGGACTATTTACATACAGATAGCAGTTCTGGTTCAAGAAGTTACTAAGATAAAAAACCCCTGGTGTCTAGAAGAGTGTTATTATATAATTTATTTGTCCTAATGCTCTTTCCTAAGTATCTATTTCACTCTTGAAAATAGGATTGAGGGCTTCTGTGCATCTGGTCTGAACTGATATCTGCTTATGACCCAGTAAAGGTATAATATGTAACCACCTTTTAATTCTTCCACACTTATTTATTGCAAAAAGTACTATATACAGTATTACAGCCTGTAAGAACTCCTATTCTTTCTGTTTAACCTCTAGTTCATTCAGTAAGCTGAATGGATGTCTGAAATTTTAAAAAGAGTAAGTATATGATTGTGTAGCTTATCTTTTGAGTAGGCTTAGTATTACTCTCCTCAGAGTGAAAGATTAGTCTGTAGCAAAAAAGTTTTTTGGAAGGGTACTTCTGTCAGGCAGCTGGTATCTGGTAGATGTCAAACTACTTTGGTGCCAAATCTGAGACCATAAACACCAATCTTCAGTTCATCAGCTTGCTAATTGTGTCCAATAATTAATTATAAGAGTTGATGCTGTTCATAGGCGGTTGACAGCATATGAGAAGAGTAGGACTACTTGCACTCAGCTGTTCAGGTGTACAGCCTTGGTATGTTACAATGTTGTAAAATAATGCTGTGGTTTAACCCCATCTGACAACTAAACCCCACATCCACTCACTCACTTCTCCCCAGAGGGATGGAGAAGAGCATTGGAGGAGTAAAAGTGGGAAAACTCATGGGTTGAAATATAGACAGCTTAATAGTGAAATCAAAAGCCATGTGCATATGCAAACTAAACAGGGAATTAATTAATTGCTTCCCATGGTCAGGCAGGTGCTCAGTGATCCCAGGAAAGCAGGGCCCCATCACGCATAACAGTGTCTTAGAAAGATCTCAAACATGTTCTCCTCTTCCTTAATCTTCCCCCAGTTTTGTGTCCCAAGCATGATGTCATATGGTACATTCCGCCCTTTGGGCAGTTAGGATCAGCTGTTCCAGCTCTGTCCCCTCACAGAAGGCAGGGCAGGGACAGTGCTGGAACAGACAAGCTTTGCCCCAGCAGAAAAGGCCTTGACTCTGTCTAAACACTTCTCAGCAACAACAAAACCATCTCTCTATTGCCAGCACCATTTCCAGCCAAATCCAAAACACAGCACCGTGCCAGACAGCTACTATGACAAAAGTTACATCTACCCCAGCCAAAACCAGCACAGGTAAAAACAAGTTGTTGTAAGAAAACGTTCAAGATTGCTTAATTTTAAACACTGGATTAAAACTATTAACTTATCATCAAAAATATTAATGGACTTTAATAAGACTAGAAGAAATAGAAGTGACAGAATTTTCTGTGCCCTGAAAAAAAAAAAAAAAGGAAAAAACCCAGTATTTAAAATGTTTCTAAACTAATGGAGATACTATTTATCAACTTTAGTCAATTGACTTCACTGGGATGTCCCAATGAAAAACTGGTAATGTTAGTTTACCAGTAATGGTAAACCAGGTCTTTAATTTTTAGATCAATAACATTACCTCAATGAGACTGTTTTTATGCTGCTATTTCTTCCCATTAATCATCTCAAAGATTCAGAGGATTCTGTTCCACATATGTTCTAGTTACCCACATATAACCTTGCTTTCTATTTATATTTGTATGGCCATTAGTTAGAGGATGTGTCTTTGAAAATGTTCAAAAGCTGATGTTTTGTTTTCTTTTTAAACAAAGAAATTAAATGAAATGCCTATAAATTCTGAGAATAATAAAGGATGCCATCTACAGGCAAGTTTCTTTTTATGGAGGACAGCATATGCTGGAACCCAAAACAATGAGGAAGGTAATAAAATGGCTCCACAGCAGCTAAGACTTCTTACCTCACCTACATCATGTTGAATTTGTATGTATTAAAATGCTGAGTTGAAACCATTTTCCTCCGAATAAATTGCTAGCAAAATACAAGTACTTTGACAGACTGGCAGAGGTAAATACATTACATTTGATTTAAAAATTCCACAATGATCTATTTTTTCAATTCCCTCCCTACTTTTGTTAGATAAATGAAGGTTTGTACCTTATTAATAATTCTTATGATCCTTTGGTAGCATTTTTAAAAACAAGTTATTTTGCATGGCATTCCAAAGAGTTATCTATTCCATTTGGAAAAAGAAGTGACACAGATGGGATGGATCCTGAAACTTGTCAATTAAAATAATACAATTTCAAGTAATAAGAACTCTTTTTCTACATGAAGTATTCTAATGCTTAATTTGCAGATTGAAAAGAAGTGCAAAAAGAGAAATAGGTAGGTGTTGGGGGTTAGATTTGTTTCTTTTTTTTGTTTTGCCTTTTGGAATTTTTTTCCCTCAAGTTGCTAAGACACTAAGGACTGAGTGATTGTTGACACTTAAAGAAAGACAAAAGAAACCAGAGAAGGAAAGACCGAAGGGACGGGGAGCTGGGGCGTGGGCACTATTCCCCTTGGCACTCTGGAGAGAGGACACGGAGGCTGTTGGCTTGTTGCGAGAGTCAGTTGCGAGAGACAGTGTTTCACTGTCACCATCAACTCTGCTCCTGGGAAAACCTAGCACCATCTGCTTATGTGTCTGGGGATTTCTGAGCTCTCCTCCTGCCCTGCTNGGGTTTGCATTCTCCATTGCAAGGAGAGAGCTCCAGCTTTCCCTAGCAGATACCTGTCTTTCAAACCAAGACAGTAGGAATACACTGGACAACTGGCAATTGAGGATAAGGAAAATATTTGAGGACAAGTAAACCACAATAATATATCCAAACCAACATAAATCTTAGAATCAAAGAGGTTTGCATTGGAAGGGATCTTAAAGGTCTTCTAGACATCTTCCACTAAACCTGGTTGCTCAAAGTCCAATCCAACCTGACCTTGAACACTTCAAGGGATGGGACATCCACATACCTGGGAAACCTGTTCTAGTGCCCCGCCACTCTTACTCTCTCATTAAAAATAGGAGTCAATGCAAGAGTTATACTTATTGTAATAATCCTTGTGGAGTTCTGTAGCTTTCACCTCTGGAAAAGAAAAAAAAAAAAAAGAAAGAAATAAGGAGGAAGAGTTCTAAAAACATCGATCTGATTTTCTAATTCAAAACTTGAATGTGCCATGGGGTTAAGCTCCTTATTCTAATAAGTTAAATTTTCAGAATATCAGTTTCCACAACTGTGAATCATTTTGCTTAGGAGTATCTCCTTATAATGACCAGATGTTCAAAATGACAAAGGCTTTTATTTGATCATAATAGCAGTACTTTTGGAGTATGGATACTGCCCTCCATAATGTTTTTCTATGATGGACAACTCCCACATGGATTTAAATCTATATTTTACTTAGTATTATCTATTGTTCTGTTACAGTCACCTACTGACAGCTCAAATTGATTCACCCCATTTGACTCATACAACAGCTATACAGTAACCCAGTCCCTCCTGCATTGTTTCTATAATGAGCTAATAAATTCCCTCTCGTTAAAAGTCAGTTTTGCTCCTTTCTTTTATATGTCACACTTCAGCTCCTACTTATTCTCAATTCTTATTTCCAGGAACACGATCAGTTTCATCTGGATGTCGATCTCAATGGTTGTTCAGTTTACAATCCAATTAATTATTGAGGTATTTTTCCTTTCAAGTTAGAATATGTGAACGCTAATGTTTTCTTGATTTAATACTCCTCCCCATATAAGTCTGGCATATGACCAAGTCATTTAAGGAAGGAAAACCTGTGAAAATATGTTAGCTTTCTTTCATTAGCTTTATCACCAATGAATAAGAGATCAATCTTAAGACATATTTGTGATCTTGAGTTATGTTCATGTTGTAAGGAACTAGCAAAGATTAGAAGAAGATGCATCCCATAAATATTTCCTTTTCTTCAACAGAATTATATAAAGGCTAAATTTTGTTATGGCTGGCCTGAATGATATTGTACAAGGAATGTAAGCATAAAGGGTGGAATTTTGATTCTGTTAGGGAATGAGAGAGTTTTACTTTAATTCTTGTCAAGATAGGACTTAACCATAACATTATCAAATGATACAAAGTACAGTATATGTCAGATTTATTTTCTTCTTTCTTCTGTACCTTGTTTTTATTTCTGTCATTATTTCTCCTTATGTAGGCTCATATGTATCTATACACATATCTATTTACAGGTTTATACATGCAGATACATGTTAACACAAGTCTATATGTACTTATATACGTATTTGTGTATAAACTGTGTTCAAAAGACACATCCATCTGTTGTCAGGTTTTTTCATTTGTTCTGTATTGAATGTGGTGGGCTTTTTTCCAAATATTAATATACACATAACTTGAATTCATGAATGTAATCTTAGTTTCTATATGGAATAGATGTATAAATCTTACTGAAACTATGATCTTCAGGTTTTTTTTTCTGAAAGCATGCTCTAGTGAGTAAAAGATGCACAGTCTGTGTTTTTATGTGTTCTTTGCAATAAAAGTATGAATTTTTTTTGCCAGTTAATTTTGCCAAAGGTCCAATGGATCTATGATCACTTTAAGCATGAACAAATCTATTTAACAACCATGTTATATGTGAATAAATTTAGAAAATAAAATTGGAATTTACAGGTTCAACAGACAAAAAGAAATATAGCTAAAGGCTTTTAAATTTGTTTAATTTGTTTCAATCAGTACTTAAACCTTCTTATAACACTGATATTTACAACAGATTGCCTCTGGAAAACAGTCCAGGAATTTTAGCATCTTCCAGATAAATATCCAAGAAATTCTGTATGCAGAAATTGATAAAGTGGGACTTTAGCTGTTACTTGGAATTCCTACACTTATAGGTGTCGCACTGATACCAAAAGTAAACACACTTACCTTTAAAATGAGTGTTTTACTCATCAACAACAATTCATCATGCAAGTCTACTTAGGTTTGTTTTATTCTCCTGCTCTCCTAATTTCTTTCTTTCCAAGAGGTCAAGACCAAAATACTCTGGAGCCAAACTAAGTTGTTACATATATTTTTCCTCAAAAGATCTCAAAAGTGTTGTTCTCATCAGCTGCTCATTTTTATTTGCATTTTAATTTCTTCTTGAGTTAGTCTTCTCTCGTACATTGCTTTTGTGAAAGAGGGCCCATTATCAAAGACTTCATGAGAAATTCAGTTTAATATTTGCTATCTAGTGCAAAGGATTTTTGACAAATACTTGATTGTAAATTGTGTATCGCTTTTTTGGGTGTGGTTACCTAAACATGGGAAAATTGAAACATAATAGCTTTTCCTGTGTTTGTTTTGATACTTGGCTTCTGATCTCAATACAGAATGAGATGTTATATCTAGCCATACCAAATATGATAAGCTATTTAAAGTAACAAATATTTCAACTAGCTCAATTCATCCAAAAACTTGACCATTTTTTGTTGTGTAATTCCATAAACATACCTGAAGTTTAAACAATTTACAGAAGACAGCAGAATAAAAATATATAATAGTCTCCATTTACAATTAAAAAGATAGGTTGCATTCTTTAAATAATTCATAACTCATGTTGGTGTCTTTAAATTTTTAAGGGTTTTATGAAATATATCTGCTTAACATTCCATTTTTTTACTAAACATTTAAAATCAAGTAGCATGAACATATATGCAGAAAAAAAAGATCCTCCGCTATCTTTACCACAAGCATTATAGAAAAGACTATTCAATAGAAGTTATTAAGCTTGATCCACAGCTATCCAAAAAAATTTTTTTGTAATTCTACTTTTACCTAATTCATAGTGTTGTAAAAATTTGTCAGTCATTCCTTCAAAAGATTTTGAAGTTAAGCACATACTCAGATCCCCACTGTTACATGTCTGGTTTCTTTTCCACACAACTTCAAATTCACTTCAGTACACTCTGTTTCCCTACCCTCACTCTACCAGAAATAAAACCCTAAAAAAATAAAAATGAAACAAACAAAAGCGACAGGAATGTTCAGCTGACTGAAGCGATGGAAAGGTTAACAAGTTAACATTACAGTCTTATCACCAATCTCTCTATGCAAAAAAACTACAAAAAATGAGGCAAACAGTCAGATTTTTAATGAACAAACCTAGCAACACAGCTTGCACAAGCACATTGGGCACATCCTTCCATTACAGTCTTTTTTCATCTGGAAATCTTCCTAAATATTCTAAAGCTGTTGAAATAGTTGAGGTTTGATATTTGCTATGACATCTTTCCCTTCACAGGTGAATGAGTTAAACAACAACTGGGCCCAGCATTGAAGGTTGGGGGACACCACTAATGACAGAATGAGAGACCTCCAACCAGACTCTGTGCCACTAATTACAACCCTCTGACATCTGCCATGCAGCTGGTTCTCAATCCGCTTCACTGCCCACTCTGAGCCTGTCTATGAGGATTTTATGGGAGACAGTGTCAAAAGCCTTACTGAAATCAAGGCAGACAATGTCCACTGCTCTTGTCTAATCTATCCAGCCATTGTCCCATCACAGAAGGCAATCAGGTTAGTTAAGCACAATTTCCCTCATATATTCATCAGCTTTCAGCTACTTCTATATACAAATCAAAGAAGGTGCACAAAAGTGGAAAAGTTCTATATGTATTTCTAAAGATTTTTAAAAAAAGAAAATTACATACTTAAGTGAAAAGTGAGCAAGCTTGAGTTATTGTAGATGAAAGTGTTCTAGCATCAGTTTAACATGGTCCCAGATAAAGTTGTGCTAAAAGAAAGTGATAAAAAAAATCCCTGGTTGAACGTTTTATTAAAAGTGCTTCCAAGAAATGACTTGAGGGAATCTGGTTGTATTGCTTTTCCTTTTGATAAAATTTGATAAGGTCATTTGGTGCCAAATTACCTATTACTTCTAGCAAGATTAAAGTTTTTTACCCAGAGTGTCAGGTGAGGGATGAAAAGCTCTTTGAAGGGGTTCCCAAAACTCTGTTCATGAATATTTGGAAAACAATTTTATAACTCAGGTTTTCTTTGCTGCTCTAGGGAGGTTATTTGCTCTACCCAAAGCAGCCTTTACTGCAACAGTGCTAACACAGCAGTGTATACTTGTACTGAAATAGTCCCTGTCTATATTGAGGATTTACAGGATTAAACTGATCCACTGGAAAACTTTGTGCTAGCAAAATACTTCTCCATTAAGATCAGAATTGAGCATTTTTTAACTAAAACAATAATATTTAAAGAAAAATGCAGATCATGCAATTGCTGATTTTGAAAATAGATATAAGGTTTGTTTAAAAATTCTATCTGGGCTAAAACTGGCATATTATTATTAAAACATTATTTCCTTTTTTTTCAAGAACCAACAGAATAAAATTCTATTGCGGGACATTCTTTCTTCTTTTCCATAAACTTTCAAATCTCCATCCTACCAAGACACATTTGTATTTCTGAGTGAAATGGAATATATTATTTAATGGGAATCACAAATTTCAGCATATATTCCTACTAAAAAAAAGGGTATTTACTTACCTATTGGTCCTGAAGCCCAATAAATAAAAACTTATTTTATTAGTTAGGACAAGATTTTCAATAATTATCAGTGAATACAGTACTGTTTTGTACTGATCAGTGACTTGCCTGTAGTGCCAGGGGTATCCAGACAACTGACTGTATTGGATGCTGAGATTAGCCTGACAGGACAGAAGGAATAGAATGTGCTGGTTTTGGCTGGGGTAGTTAATATTCTTCAAAGTGCCTCTTATGGGGTTGTGTTTTCAATTTGTGTTGAACACAAGGTTGATAATACAGAGATGTTTTTGCTATTGTTGAGCAGAGCTTGCACAGAGCCAAACCTGCTTTTCCTACTGCCCTGTTGGTAAGGAATTTAGGAATTCATGGGAGGTGGGAGGAGACACAGCTAGGACAGGTTACCCAAACTGACCAAAGGGATAGTCCAGACCATACAGCATCATGCTCAGCATATAAACTGGGAAGAAGTAGAAGGAATGGGGGCACATTTGGGGTGATGGTGTTTGTCTTCCCAAGGCCCTGTTACATGTGATGGGGCCCTACTCTCCTGGAGATGGCTGAACACCTGCCTGCCCTCGGGAAGCTGCAAACAATTATTTTGTTTTACTTGTGTGCATGACTTTTGTTTTCCCTCTTGAACTGTCTTTATCTCAACCCAGGAGTTTTCTACCTTTTACCCTTGCTATCCTTTCTCCAGTCCTGCTGGTGGGTGGATGAGTGAGCACCTGCATGGGGCTTGGCATCTGGCTCGGGTTAAACCATCACAGTCAAAGAAATAGAAAAGGATAATGGCCAAGGGAGGGATGTGCTCCACAGGAGTCAATGTCCTTGTGTGAACTTGCATAGGCTCAAGCTTGCTGTCCAGTCCTACTTTCAATCCTAAAATTTCAATTATTGTGTGCCATTTCCTCTTTCCCCTCTTTCCACTTTTTCCTGTCTCATGTGAAATCTTTGATTACTGTTTAAAAAAAAAAGAAAAAAAATATTCAAAAATCTATGACTTTATAATTTATCACCAAAATAGCTGTACTTCATTTAACATACTGAAGTATCACTCGGAGCAGGGCATGAGAAAATTTAAGTGGTTTCAGTACTCACAAAAGTAGGAATTATAGCAGGATCAAAATCAAATTTACTGTGATGAAAAATCATCATGGGCACTTCATAGGTCCTCTGTTTTACAATTTAGTGAGCCAGACTCTTACTTCTGACTGACTCACAATATCTACCCCAGAAAAGATAAATGTGTTGCTTTATTCCTTATGGAATTGTACATCTAGTGACCAATCTCTATTGTTCAGTACTAGTTTTCTACTCTGTTAGCTATAGTCTCTCTGTAAGGCTCTTTGTGTGATGTATAGGGAAAAATAAGTGAGTTAAGCACTTCTTATGTCTGAATTTTTAATTTTCAATCCATCTCCACTGTTTCTCACAAAAAATTGTACATGGAAGAACGCATTTCACTTATGTAATAAAAATAAGCTCGGTCCAAATGCAGATTTAGATGCTTTGCAGAGACAGAAATATATTCATGAAATAATGTTTCATGTGCTGAGAACAAAAGAAAAGTCATTAGCTGAGGATATATTAGCTTCTAACTCTTCTCATCGTTCTATATAAAAATGAATCACCTATACTGCTTCTCTGCTACACATTAGCAAATAGTCAGTAAAGTGTTTTCTATTAGATGCAAGTGTAACAGTCTTTCAGGACAGGAAAAAATGGTGTTGGATTTTTGAAAGCTGAAGCCAGTTCTGATTCCATCACTTCTGGATTTGTCTGGTTTAATCAAGGTCCATTCTTTATTAATGTGGTGATTAAAAGGGAATCAGGTTCAGATTCTCAAATCTGGAGTGTCAGAGATGGGTGCTGTGAGATGCCCCGCACAGTGATGGGATCATGCCCAGCACAGAGGTGATGATATACAGTGTAAACTGCAAGTAACAATGTACAACTTAATTCACAGGCTATTCTCACCCAAAATCAAATACCCATCCTCCTGCATTGCCCACAGTGCACTCACACCCATGAGTGAAAGCAATCCCAGCATAGTTTTATTTTGTCTGAGGCAGGAATAACTCTAATTGTTTTCGTCAGCATATTTTTAATATGCACTACAGAAACTTTATCCCCTTCTACACTACATAGAAATCTTGGTTGGGCAGGGCCCATTAGATTCTCTGTTGCTGACTAACCATGTAGCTTTTGCTAAATGTGTATCTCAATGCTTGAAGGTCCCAGTAACCATTATTCTCAGAGTAGTCTTTAATAGTGCACTGTATTGTTCAATCTTTCCAGAGGCTGGTGCATGATAGGGAATGACATATACTCACTCAATGCCATGCTCTTTGGCTCAACTGTTTATGAAGTTGTTTCCAAAATGAGCCCTTTTCTTGGACTCAGTTCTTTCTGGGTACGTGTCACTATAAGGCTTGCTTTTTAAAGGTCAGGATGGTTCCAGGCAGTGGCATGTGGCACAGGGTATTCTTCCAGCCATCTCGTTGTTGCTTCCACCATTGTAAGGACATGGCACTTGAGGTCACAGGTTTGGAGGAGTGTGATAGAGTCAATCTGCCAGGTCTCCCCATATTCATGTTTCAGCCACTGTCCTTTAGACTAGGGAGGCTTTATAGCAGAACATTTCACATTCACAGATAACTTCTACCTTGGTGTCCATGGTTAAGTTCAATTAGCTCAATTGGTTAGAACATGGTGCTAACAACACTGAGGTCATGGCTTTGGTCCCTGTATGGGCCATTCACTTAACAGTTGGACTTGATGATCCTTGTGGATCCCTTCCAACTTAGAATACTCTGTGACTTTGTGAAAATATGCCCCTTGATCACCACAGCCATATATGTTGCATCTCTTTCTTGATGGCCTGGGGTGTCATGGGCCCCCTGAGCTAAAAATAAGTCACTCATGTTTCCAGTCCAGAACCACCTAAGCCACTTTAGTCTTAGCAACCTGATCTAACTGCTGGTTGTTTTGATGTTCTTTAGAGGCCCAAATCTTGTGTGCATGAGCATCCACATTATGTACCTTCACAACCAGGTTCTTCACCCAAGCAGCAATATTTTGCCACAGCTCAAAGGGGTTTAGTTCTGTGCTATCAGTTGCTCTGTTTCCACTTCCATAACCACTCCCACAGAGCATTAGCCAACATCCATGAGCCAGGACAAAGATGTAATACCAGCCTTTTTTCTTGGTCAGCAATGTCTAAAGCTAGATGGATGGCTGTCACCTCTGCAAACTGACTGGATTCATCTTCTCCTTCAGCAGTTTCTGTGACATGTCGTGGGGGACTCCATACAACTGCCTTCAACCTCTAATGCTTTCTTTCAGTACAGCAGGACACACCAAGGCATACTGATTCTCACTTTCTGGTAATTTATTACACAATGGGGCCTCTTCAGCACAGGTAATTGTCTTCTGGTGGCATTCCCAAGTCTTTGCCTCCTGGCCAGACAGACCACTTCTAGATTTTCTGGATGACTGGGGATTATTATTGCAACTCAATGAAGGCAGCATCAGTTGCATGATCCGTACAGGAGTCCCTCCCTTTGAACAGCCAGCACAGCACTGACAGCTGAGGTGTCAGGAAGAGCTGTGCTTCAGTACCATTCACTTCTGAAGCAGTTCAAACCCTTTTGTAAGCTGCCAAGTATCTCCTCAGTTGGAGTATAGTGGCTTCAGATCTTCTGTATCCTTGACTCCAAAAGCCTAAGGCTAAACGTCAGGTCTTCCCTGGGGTTTTCTGCCAGAGGCTTCAGATAGAGCCATTCTTTTGAGGTGAAGTGTAAGAAACATATTTTGCATCTTGCCCTGACTACCCCAAGGGCTACTGAATGAACTAATTAATGTCTTATTTGTTCAAAGGCTTGTCATTGCTGAGGGCTTCATTTGAAATCATTTTGCTTCTAGGTCATTTGATAGAGAGGGCTTACAGTCAGACTGCAGTTTGAAGTGTGCATTCTCCAAAAGCCCACAATGCCAAATAAAAGCTTGGCTTTTTTTCACTTTAGTTGGTGGAGACATTGCTGTTATCGTGTTCTTCACATCCACTGGCATCTGACCACATACATTTTGCCAGTTTATTCCTAAAAACTGGATCTCCAGCAGGTCCCTTGACCTTACTTTGGTTTATTTTTGCTTATGAAAGCAAAATCAGCTTTCAGAAAGATCTGGGCTATTCTTCCTTTTCTCAGAAACTTCTGTTGCTGTATCACCCCCAAGGTGTAGGCACCAAGAAAGAGGCTGTGGTTTAACCCCAAACAGCAAGTGCCACACATATGTCTGCTCACTACCATCCCCCTCCTGACTCCACAGAATGAGGAGGAGAATAGAGAAAGAGTACAACTCAGGGGTTGAGATAAGAACAGTTTAATAATTGAAATAAAGCAAAATATACTGCTACTACAGCTATTACTACAACTACTACTTTTAATTGCATTGAAAGGGGTAAGAGAGAGTGAGAAGCTGGGAAAAACGAGTGATGCACAATACAATTGCTCACCACTCATTGACCATTGCCCAGCCCATCCCTAAACAGTGATCTTTCCCTCCTGAATGATCTTAGGTACTGGACATTACATTCTATGGTATGGATCCCTGACTAGTTCAGATCAGCTATCCCAGCTGTGCTCCCTTCCAGCTTCTTGTGCAACTCTTCACTGTCAGATCATGGAAAACTGAAAAACCATTGATTCAGAGTAAGCACTACTTAAGAACCACTAAAATACTAGTGTATTATCAACATTGTTCTCGTATGAAGTCCAACAGACAGCACTGTACCAGATACTAAGAAGAAAATTTACTCTATCTATCTCAGCCAAAACTAAGTAACAGAAATAGAAAAATGGGCATGAGCTACTGCTTCATGTACTAAAAACAAAAGAAAAAACATTAGCTAAAGATGCATTAGATTCTAACTCTCCTAATATTATCAGTCCACATAAAAAAGAATCAGCTACACTGTCTGTCACACACTTTCTTAGCATGTGGTCTGCAGAGTGGTTTCTATTAGGTACAAGACACTTCAGCTTAAGAGAAGTCTGACTTATATAGCAACCCTAATGAAACTTTCTGAACCTTTGTGGCTAATGTTTAACAGCAAATAGGTAAGAGTGGCTGCATGTTCAAAATGTTTGCAGGATATTTAGGACATTAGAAATAGTTTCAGTTATGGAATACAAAATTGTTTTTTCCAACATATACAAATTGTAAATTTCAACATTATTCTGCCTGACTGATACCATCTGCAGGAGCTGAAGAGCTGAAGTAAACGCCCAGAGTAAAGGGATGTGGTGAAACACAGCTAGATTCAGCACAAAATAAATTATACAGAGCAAAAGTCAGAGTTGGGAACAAATGTAATTTTCTGAGCCCATTTTCTGTTTGAAAGTGTCGCATTTGATCTTTGATAACTTAAGGAAAGAAGGAAAAAGGAATACAGAAGACACATTCTGTTATTTTGTTCTAGCCTAAAGTATAGCTTAGAATACTGGGTATCTTTTACAAATATTCACTGCTAATACATACTACTTCCCTAAGACCCTCGGGATTGGTTTCCACTGGGAATTCTCTGGTGAATGCCACACCTCATTTCACAACTAATTTTTGAATAAGAGCTGAACTGCCACTAGAAAGTTTTGGTATGCAAGGAATAACTTTCAAGGATATAACGTCATTATTATACAGATTTCATGGCTTTTCAGTGAATTAGCATTGCAGAAAGCTCAAAATAATTCCTTATACCTAAGTATTTTGTTATTCTGAGCTCTAATAACAGAAAGAAGTGTGATTTGCAAAAATTGAACATCTGACCTTTGTCTCTTGATGAGGACAATCCAAAGCTTCTGAAAGCTGTACTCTCATGTACTCTCACATGGATGCAGATTGCTGGGAGTAATGAGGAAGCTATTACTTGACACCCAAGATAAAAACAAATTTTCTGAGTATATTCTATATAAAGACTGATTTGTTGTGGGGTATGTAAAGCAAACATATGACAGTGCATGTACAAAGACTTTATTCCAATTTATTGTAATTTTTAGGAATGCACCTCTGTTAGGGGTCACTGCTCTTTGTGCTACCTTATTGCAACATTAAGGTCAAATTCCCAAATGAAGTTCAGAAGCTTCCTGAAGGGAAATTCTTTAGATTGCCTAATAGCACGGGATGGCTAAGACATGGCTGAGGAGTGACTGTTGCTCAAACAGTGGTATTAACTTTCCAATTACCTTTTTCTTCTTTTGCTGGCTCCACTTCCATTTGCTGGCAGGTGATAACTGTACACCTAGAAGGATCAATGGGCTTGCTTTCTACAATCAAGGAAGCATGATGTGGTTCACTTAATGTTAAATTCCTGTTATATTTGACTAAAGGCAGGTAAAAAGACTGACTTTACCATGTTCTTGCTGCTGCACACTAGGTAAGGCACAACTATTAGAAGGCGGAATGAGGCTGGATCTTTCTTGGAGACCAGATGACCACACCAAACCCAGACAGGCAGGGAGACCATTAACCATGAGAGACAGGAATTTGCTAAAGTGGCAGAATGGCAGTTTGTGAGCCAAACTTTGGTGTGATAAGAAAAAGAAAAAAAAAGAATTTCCTAAAGACTCAGTGATGACTATGTGAAGCCTTTACCAGTCTAAGATGCCCTTGACACTTGATAAATGAGAGCAAGTTCGAGGTGATAACTTTCCCAATTACAATGAGTAAGACTGAGGCAGAGAGAGGAAATTACTTTCAGAACCTGTATCTACTGGCAAAACTGACTTTTTTTAAAAATTCAAAATTAATTTCAATATAAAATATTCTGCAATATAACATCATTAAATATGAAAAGCTTTCTGATTTCTCTCAGTGTCCTCACTTTAAGGAAAATATAAAGTTCTACCTCAATGCTTTTGTTGCTGTAGGGTCTCAGAATGTAATAAATGTTCACACAGCAAATTCCTATTAAACCAAATATACTGAAGTGTATACAGATTTAAATTGCTAGACTTAAAATAGCAAATATGTTTATATTATATAGAATTAAATTACTCTATTAAAAATAGCAAATACATTTATATTATGGGGGTTTTATCAGTTGTTCTCTTTTCCACCATGTCAGCATACAGGACTGTACTAAAATGCTAGGGTAGCTAGGGCTGTCTCTGCAGCCTGTCAGCCTGCAGCTGCAGATAACTTTCTTGTTCCTATTCTACAGTGCACATCATTTGACAGAACAGTGTCTATCAAATCCCAGCTTTTCCTGCAAATACTGTACTCAGAGTGAAGCAGAGAAGTTTGATTGAATGAGCTTAGATACTGCATTTTAAATAATTCCTTAGGTGAGACTTTTTAAAACAATCTTTTTTACCATTACATTCCTGATAAGCCCACAGGGACATGGAGATGTGCCTGCAAAATATTGGTGATTCTCAGTTCTCTGTCGTTCGATATCACTCCAAAGAGGTAACACAGTTAATTAAAGTGACTTGGACATTTGCTAATCCACTCTGCAGATGCAGTTAACTAAAAGACAGTAGGAAGCACTAATCCTACTGCTAATGACACAGCACTGGGGGACAGGAGAATAGAAACCTGGCCTGAAAGCCATTACCAGCACTGAAAAAAACCTGGGTATTTCAAATACCAGACATAAGCAGTTTTCTGACATCATTAGCATCATGCAGCCTAGTACCTATTAAAAATTCTTTTGGTCAACTTCATAAATTACACTTCAATTTAGTTGGAAAATAATAAGGAGGTATGATGTAGGGATAGTTGTCAAACAATTACCTCATCCTTACCATGATATTTCCGTAATGTGATACTTAGCTATATCTGGGTTATGTATTTTAGGGTGTTTGAGATGCATGTATTCTTTGCTATACCTACATGGTTTGATTTGTAGTCCAGCCTCTGAGGTTACCAAAGAGAATCAGGAGTTAGCTGTTCACCATACCATGAATGGAAAAGTAGGAGAGTGGCAAAAATACAAGTTTGGTTTTTTGTTTGTTTGCTTTCATTTGTTTCTGTTTATAATTATATTTGCAAACATTCCCTGAAGCAGTGACAATAGGCATTCCAATAATATATATACTAAAAAAATCCTCCTCCTTGCTAAATTTATATTTTACAGACTCAGCAATGACAACAAAACCTATAAAATGAGTGCTCTGAATATAGATAGCCTGCACAGATCATAGCATGTGGAAAAAAATAATTAGTATTTTTCTCTGTGGCATAAAATATCAGAGTAAATAAGCACATTTTTCAAATGTGGGAGACATCACATATCTTGTAAAAGTCTACCCATTTCTCATGTTCGCTTCAGGCAGCCATTCATAGAGAGAAATCTTTTCAGAAATTACAAAGCTGATTGGGCATGACAGATACATAAGGCTTAATTTAATATTAGACAAATAAAAGCAAGCACTATATGAAGGAGTATAAAGGCCAGCTGTAATGAGAACAGCATGTGCAGCTTAGAAGACAGAGAATTTGGCAGTAAGAAAGGTGATTGATGACAGAAAAACTGTACTAACAAGAAATCCTTGAAACCATAAAAATGTGTAAGGAAATACAGGTACTGATCACTACTCATCCTAGTGTTGTCAGTCTGTATGACTTTTTTAAGATGATATTTATACTCACTTTACCTGAATGTCATGTACAAACATAATGACCTGTTGGGTTTTTTTTCCATTGTGAACTGAAAAAAAAAAAAAAGAAAAAAAAGAGGTGGTGTTTCTGAAACAGGTTGCAGGACAAGACCTCTTTGTTAGAGTAAATTATACTGTCAACTTGGATGATTTGTTTCATCTAAAATAAGATCTTGTCTTCCCTCATTAGCTGCCCAGAGCAGGAAATAGAATTACAAAAATGGATTCCTTCACACGGGATGTCAGACCTCTGATGTGTAACTCACTGGAGAATTACTTCCTTCTTTGTCATACAAGAAGACCTGTCTAGAAATCCCATAATGTGTAAAAGGGAATGGAGAAAAAAGTTTATAGCAGTCCTGTCAAAGTATCTGATACTGCAGAAAAAAATCTTAAATGAGATTTTTAAAGAGGACTTAAAACAAGAGTGAAGCTAAAAAAGCTGTAACCAGATAAACTTCATTTTTATAATCATTTTCCCCATGGAAAAAACAAATGATTAATCAGAAAAAACTATATGCTTGTCTTGGTTTAAGACAATTTAGGAGGTGGGCACTCTAAAATGAGTTATCTCCCCTTAGTTCCAACCAACCCTTTTCCACCAATAACGAATGCATACAACTAGATACAAGTTAAAAAATAACAGTTTACTAATGAGCTAAAGAGCCACAGGAGAAAAAAATAACAGTAAATAACCAACAGATGCAAAAATCATTAAATCTCATGAACCCCACAGGAACATGATTCAAGTGTTTAGGCTAAAGTCTAATCTACCCAATTTAACCTTACAGGTTTTTGCAAACCTCACAAAACTAACTAATTTAGTGGGAGTGTATGCAGGAATTGTTTATAACACCCTTCAGTTATAAAATTGATTAAATTTTCTATTTTGAACACTTCTTGAAGAAAATAATTTCTTTCTAAGAGCAAAACATCATTGACTTTTAACAATGATTGATTCTTTCCTTCAGTGTGTTTTTTGTTCTGTGTGACAACATTGCAGGTTACTTACATGGCAGGATATATAAATATTACACTACCTGTATTAAGAATTTATCAATTGTCTGATCATCCTTACTATACTGAAAAGGTAAGAACACAATACCTCAGAATACCAAGCAAAAAATTACATCATGTTTTTCACAATCCCTCTGTACTAAAAAATATCATTAAGAGCCATTTAAACTGAAAAAAAATATATTATTCAAAGAGCTTGCAGTATCTATGAAAAATATAGGCTTTGCATTAATTTGAAACAAAATTTAAATACCTGTTAAAATCCAATGAATATGAACAGATATCTCAGAGACTATATGATGGATGAAAGAAAGAATGAAAGGCTTTTTAAAGGTGTCATGACAGGTTCCCATGATAAAGAAAGCGTGATTATAAAATTTAAGAACAAATACAACTCATTTCATATAAAGGAGCAAATTTCAAGTTCATGATATTAAGTAGAAGCAACAGCTATCCACAGAATAGTTGAGTCAATGGAAAGTAACAGCTGATGATATGTGAATCCAATGAAGTCGCTGAAAAGAATATTTTTTTTAGCTTCAGTGTGACTATAAAAAGGGTAGCATGTATTGTACTTAATTTGAATAGGCAGTCTTACATTTTCATGCTCTTGCTCACCCACAGTCCTGTTGTTCACCTGTTGACCGTCTCTCTCCACAGGGTACAGTCCTCCAAGGACAGGCTGCTCCAGCCTGGAAGCAGGACCCTCTCTCCACCGGGTCTCCCACTGGATCACAGCCTCCTCCCAGGCATCCACCTACTCCAGCATAGGCGCCTCCCCCATGGGCTGTGGGTGGATCTCTGCATCCCCCCTGGATCCCCAAGGGCTGCAGGGGCACAGCAGCTTCACCACGGTCTCACCACCGTTCCTGCAGAGGAACCTCAGCTCCAGCACCTGGAGCACCTCCTGCCCCTCCTTCCCCACAAACCTTGGTGTCTCCACGGTGTTTCACTAACATGTTTTCACCTTCTCCTCTTCTCTGACTAGGAGCAAACACCTTGTGGATTTGTTTTGATTTCCATCTTAAGGTTGTTATCACAGAGGTGTTACCACCATCTCTAACCGGCCCAGCCTTGGCCAGCAGCACATGCAGATCCATCAGGGTCTGGCTCTGCTGGACATGGTGGAAGCTTCCAGCAACTTCTCAACCTCTGTGTGCACCCCCAGTACCAAAAACTAGGCTGTGAAAAACCAATACAACCAGTTTCATTTTTAATCATAAAAGTTCAGTGAATGCTAGATTTGTTGGGACAGTAGGAGAGCAGGGAGAACGATACTAGTTGAGGTGTTAGAACATGGGTTGGACTCGATGATCTTGATGGTATCTTCCAACCTAAAAATTCTGTGATTCTGTGTTAGCATATTTTAATGCTATTACAAAATCATAATTTGACAGAAGCTTGTACTCGGGGAAAAATGAATTCTTAGCCCATGGGCCAGCTTTGCCTAAATGAATACAGATAAGCAAATAAAATATAACAAATTAACAGCTTAAACTTCTGTAAGAAAAATATGTAAGTCCTTTTTCCTATATACACACTGGCCAAAAAAGTAAAGCAAGTTTCACATCAACAGCTTATGTCAAATCCAAAGCATAGGTGAAAGCAAAGGGGTGCTTGATCAGCCGAGGAACCTAATAGAAAAAAGTAAAACATTTAGACACTGAATTCCCTGCTTAAATAAACACATTTTTAAAAGCATGTACCATAATCATATGTATTCTTGGTGGACTTGGCATCAAAAACTGAATAAATCTTTACTTGTTTTTATATTAGTTTACAATGGTGTCAAATACTTCTGTAAAAACACTCTCTTGGCCTACCTTTAAAAAACCTTTAGACCACTGAAATGTGGAGGTTTTTTTATTTGAGGGATTTCCTTCATGGCCTTAATGTGCATATGACATTCACTTGATGACTTACTAGGTTCTCTTTATTTGATGATTTAAGTCCCATTTTCCTTTGACACTAGCCTGTTTGAGTATTCCACATTATATTCCATATCTGTAATTTTTAATATTCCATATCTGTAACCAAAATCTCATTATGGAAAGAATAGTGACAAAAACCTGGCCATTTTTTATAACAGTTCAACAAATCCTGCAAAGACTTTGATAAAGTCTCAATTGCTTTCATTTAGTATCCTGAGCTCAGGAATTGTCAGATGCCATAGATAAAAAAAAAAAGAAATTACACAAAAAAAGCAGGTACTGAAATATCTGTTTTCCTTGAAAATTGCTGGACCAGTCAGCCATTCTTCATTTTCAATATGAGACACAACAAATACCTTTAAAAACTTCCAGGATTTTTCTGTAGATGACAGGAAGGGAAGGAAAAATTGCTGAAAATAATGAAAAAAGAAGACTCTATTATGATATTTTCTGATCCGAAAATTTCATTCTATTCTGTCTTTCTTTGTTTTGTAAAGTTCTCTCAGAGAACACCCTTCAACATTTACCTTCACCTTAAAAAACCCAAAAAAAAAACAAACAAAAAAACCCAACAAAAAACCCCAAACTAGTTTGTAAGTAAAAAAATGCTCAGAGACTAAAGACAACCTAGAGCAAATATTAAAAAAATTCATACTGAGGCCACAGTTCAATTTTCTATTAGCCATTACAAGAGAGAAACGTAATTTTACTGACAGATTTCTATGGATTTGGAGATTTTTTTTTTATTCACATTATATGATATTTGAACACAATAACAGTCAGATGATTTTAATTTAAGCAGAGGAGAATTTTAGATTCCTTTTGAAAGGCTATCTTGCTCCCCATATTTGCTTTAAAACTGGTTATGAAAATTAATAAATTTTCTGCCTTTTTCATTTCTTTGAACAGTAGCAGTATATTTATCTGTTCATTTCTGGGTAACTCAAGAAATAAATTTCCTGTGGAAGGCTAAATCCCAACAGTGTACTTTGCTTTTAGAGCGTATGCAGAAATGCTTCATCCTAGTTTATTGATAGCTGAGGTGGACCAGAGTGATATGCCTTGCCAGGAAGCTGTCTGAGGAAAACCAACACTGTTAGACAAAAACAACCGTAAAGCAACAACAAAGGAAACATCCCAGAAGACTTGATTTAAACTAAGAACATGTAGTGCTGGAATAGGTTTGAACATAAAAGGGCCTGTCTAATGTTTTTCTCTAAGACCTTACATTTAGAAACTATCAATAATCATTTAGTAAAAGATCTATTAATGTAAAATGGTATCCAGACAGAATAAAGCCACTACACCAAAAATTCAGAAAGTATTATTGCAGTTCAATACTCTGCTAGCTAGAACATCTAGCAGTGATGGATTGCTGGTTCATCTGGGGATTTAATGGTCTTATTTTCATTCTCAGTCTTTTGAGAAGTAATACTAAGTATATTTCAGTCAGTTCATAGTATTGAACTGTGCAACAAAGTCAGTGCTTCCCTTGGCAAGGGAGCATGGGCACAGGTGGGTGGAAAGAACCTGGAGGCCTTGGGAAACACCAGCTGAGTATGAGCCAGCAGTGTGCCCAGGTGCAGAGATGGCCAACAAATAACCCTGGGAGTTATTCATAGGGACATAGCCAGGACACTGAGGGGAAGGACCCTCTGCTCAGCACTCCTAACTTCCCATCTGTATACTCCAAGACATGGGATCCCTCCAGCACAGGAAGGGAGGAGGGCCCTCAAGTTGGCTGAGGTCTGTGACACTTTTCCTGTGAGGGAGAGTCTGAGGAACCAGGCTTGTTCAGCCTGGAGGAGAAATGGCCTTGGGTGGAAATAAATGCAGTGTGCTGTTGCCTCTGTATAGTTTATCGACAAGATGGAGCCACCTTTGCTGTGGTGCACAGTAGGGAAATGAGGGACAGCAAGCACAGAGAAAAGCAATATTTTGTAAGGAAACTCTTTTACACCCTGAAGACAGCCAGGCAGCTGAAGAGGCAGTCCAGAGAGGTTGTGCTGTCTCCATCCTTGAAGATTTTCAAGGTTCAAGATTTTTGGGATAAAACCCTGGACAACTTTGAGCACTTTCCCTAGTATCCTATCATCCTGTGGTTTCACAGCAACTCAAAATGGACCAAAATTCCCTGATGAACATCTAGGTTTTCAAACAAATGGTGTGAAATCTGAATGCCCTATTTATTTGAAGCAAACTAAGTACCTCTTTCTGGACATCTGTTAATGAGGAGGGGATAACCATTAAAACATTTTAGGACCTAAGCTGTAGGAACTTAATTTCTTCATTAGATCTAGTTTTAGTCACCATGGCATGAAGGCTTTATGGCATTTGTGTAAAGGCTTTATCCAAAGGAAAAAAAAAAAATCTCTTTTTACTGTCACTGGCAATTTAAAAAGCAAATTTGCAAAATAACTTGTGCATTAATGTGAGGCCTTAGGGATATTTTTATGAACCTTTTAAATTAAACCCTTCAAGTGCACTTTTTAATCCTATAGAACTGACAACCATGCATTTAGCTAAGTTTATTATTCATGTCATAATGATTTATGGGCATTTTAACAAGTTACAGACCATGTGTTATGTTATCATGTCTTTTTGAAGATCAGTAACTTGGATTAGCTATGCAAGTGCATGGCTATTTCTTGTAAGATGCTTAACAAATGACACCTTTTAACTCAGGATTTCCTCCAGCTGTTTGATCAGAAACCATGTTTCTGTCAACAGTTGATCTTTAAGCTGTAGCTTTTTCTTCATGAAAATGAAGGGATGTTCATTGCACAGCTTACATTTTTTTTTGTTATTATTCTTATTCCTATAGACCTGTAAACTAACATTACTTCAGCATTATAAATTCAAATGCAAGCTATGTAATTTTAAACAAGATTTTCTCTAAGAAGATTTGTAATAAGTAGCTTGTTAAACTGTCTGTGAAGTTTAGCTGACAAACCTAAGAGCTCTTGTTAGCAGTTAATTCTTTTGGAAAAAGTAAAATAAGGAATGGATTTGGGAGACAGACAAACAGAGGAGGACAGACACAAAAAGAAAATGCTTAACAATGGTATGTTTAGAGACCAATCTAACTTTAAACTTTACAAATGGTGTCAATGAAATTTGTCCTATGGTTAGCACAACAGAGAAAGGATAAATATTTTATTTGTTATCAGAATATCTAGACAGACTAAAAATTCCAAGGTCCCTAAAGGTCCCTGTATCATTCCCAGTTTTCAGCACCAAAAAGACTATGGTGTGTTGACCCTGGCTGCATGCCAGGTACCCAGGAGAGCCACCCTATCACCTCCTTCTGCAACTGGACAGGGAACAGAAAATGCAGTTAAGGGGTCATGAGTGGAAATAAAGACAAGGGGAGATTACTCATCAATTACAGTCACAGAACAGGCTGAACTTGGGGGTATTTATTGAATTTATTACCAACAAAATCAGAGCAGGATAAAGAGAAGAAAATGCATCTTAAAAATCTTCACCCCGACTCCTTCCTCCTTCCCAGAACTACCTCCTCCCCACCAGTAGTTCTGGGAGATAGGGAATAGGAGTTATGGTCAGTTCATCACACATTGTTTCTGCCACTGCCCAGGGAGAAGAGTCCTTCCCCTGCTTTGGTGTGGGGTCCCTGACACAGGAGACAATTTTCCATGAACTTCTCTAACAGGACTCCAACCCAAGGGCAACAATTCTTCTACTGTAACATGGGTTATTCTTCCACGGGATGCAGTCCTTCAGGCACAGCCAGCTCCTGTGTGGGTATCCCAGAAAATCACAAATCCTACCAGGAAAATTACTCCAGCATGGGATCCTGTCTCCATGTGTCTGCAGGTCCCCCAGAGGGTCTCAACTTCCTCTCAGGAATTCACCTGCTCCAGTGTGAATCTTCTCCACAGGCTGCAGGTGGATCTCTGCATCCCCATGGATCTCTTTGGGCCCCAGGGGCACAGCTACCCTCACCATGGGCTGCACCATGAGCTGCAGGGGAGTCTGTGTTCCAGTGCCTGGAGCACCTCCTCCCCCTCCTTCTGCACTGACCTTGGTGTGTGGAGAGTTGTTCCTCTCACTTGTTCTTACCTCACTCTTCTTTGGCCACAATTAAAATTGCTCAGTAACTTTTCCTTTTTGACTTTTAGATATATAACCTATGTGCCATCATCACCTCTGACTGGCTTGGTCTTGGCCAGGAGTGGGTCGGTTCTGGAGCTGGCACTGGCTCTGTCAGACACAGCAGAAACTGCTGGCCCTGTCTCACTGATGTCATCCCTGTGGTCCCCCCACTACCAAAACTCAACCATACACATGTGATACAATGCCAAATGAAGATCCATCCAAAAGGTTTACAACAGTTTTAGCTTTAGTTTTCCCCTAGGTATGTGGTCTTTCACTTTTTTATTTTTAACATAATTTAAATTTGCAGCGGCCATTGTGCATTTAAAATCTCTGATATTTTATTATACGCTGTAGTCAATCCACACTCTCTAGATAACAGACAAGTGGAATACACCTTGCTGTGATAAAATACCCCATCTGACTCCTCTGTGGTTTGAGAATCTCCAGCCCAGCTGGCCATCTCCCTTACCCACCATTGATATGATTCAGCTTAAGGAAAAAAAAAAGCTGCTGGGAAGGGAAAATGCCACTGTTCTTTAATGAATCTTACTAGTTTGTACCTACATTTAATGACACACAGAGACCTGAAAATATCAAATGAAATGCTATGTATGTGGTAGTTACTTACATTGTGTGCACTATGCTAGAGCTCAGTTCTTGAAAACAATTCCAGAGAGCACAGAGTATTTACTGAAGATACTGCCTTTCAAACATCTCCCCTGCCATTCCCAATACTGCAGTCTCCATGGTGAAATAAAATTATTTTAACAGCAGGGACTGAAAAAGAAAATTGTTCTGAAAATTCATGTGCTATCTGCCTTTTAAAGCAGCAAGTATCAGCCCAGGACTGTCATAGGGAAAGAGACAGAACGAGTGAGCCTTCTAGTCTTCTGCTGATCCCCTCCTGTTCCAGGCCTGGCTGGGATGGAAGTTTCCTCTCAGCAACCAATATGGTGCTGTTCTTTGACTTGTGACTAAACAGTGTTGATAACACAGCAGTGTTTTGGTGATGGTTCAACAGTACTTGCAAAGAGTCAAGGCTTTCTCTTTCTCCCACTGTGCTTCCCCAGTTAGCATGCTAAAGGTGAGCAAGAGGCTGGGAGGACACAACTGCAGCAAGTGATCAAGCAATATTCTGTACCCTATGATGTTTTTGCTCAGCTTAAGGAAAAAAAAAAGCAAAACAAAACAAAACAACCAAACAGACAAAAAAATGGTTGAAGCATTTTCTTTCTAATTTACTGTTATGCATTCTGAAGTCCTGCTTTCCATGAAGTGGTTAGACCTCCGCTCATCGGAAAAAGGAAATAATTCCTTTTTTTATCTCCTTTCACGTGTACCTTTTGTTCCATCTACTACACTTTTTTTTCTCAATCCATGAATCTTATCACTGCTTTTTTTTCCTCTCTGACACACAGCAGGAAGGAGTCAGTTCCATTAGATGAGATCAACCTACCTAACCAAATGCTGGGTGGCCCATCTCTGCTACTGAAATATGGATAGAAGGAGACTCACAAGGGAAATATTATTCACATAGAAACAGCCGAAACTGAAGACTAGAGGTTCAGAATGAGTAGAGATATTTGCATATTTTCCCACAAGTAACATCTAATATCTTTTAATCTGTTTTAATTGCTCTGAAATGTTGTAAGTTTGCAAACAACTCCTACATAATGATGGCTACTATTCTAAAGAGCATACTTGCTGAGATCTTTGTTCCTTCATGGTGAACAGACAAAATATTGTCACATAATTTCCATGATAAGTGATAATATATTTGCAGACAATTAGTACTAAAACTTTGATGTAATCTGCCATAACTACAAAAGGAAGCCAGCTATAGCTGAAGCCAAAGATAAACAGAAATATACCACACTCCAAAATCAAGAGTATCTGACCATTTGCACAAAAACACTGAAGCTGTTGCCAGACTATTTTGCCAGGGAATTATGCACTTTTCATTCAAGATCAGCTTAGCTCAGAGGAAAGACGATTAATGGTCAGTCGTACCATGAGAGTGATGCCTTGAGAGGCTGCCTGGAGCAGAGGTTAGATAAAGAAATAAAGTGGGTATTTATTATAAAGGCCTTCAAAGGACACGCCTTGGGCAGTACAGGAGTCCAGCCCACACTACACCCAAGATAGATGATGGATAACACATTTTCACTTTTATAAGTTTTGGTCAATATGCATATTTGGGTTAATTTGCATATTACAAATTATAGGATCCAATTACTGCTTCAGGTAATGAAGTCACATTCTCCCAGTTCTGCTCCCCCCCAATTCACTTTTCTTTATACTTTTTTGGAGCCTGAAGCTGCAATGGTGACCTCTGTTCTCAGGCTGGAAAAGGATTGTTTTGTCTAACCAAATTGTGAAGAGAACTTGCTAAGACACTGTATGAAGTTCAGAGCTACACACCAATGCAGCACAGAACATGAAAAAATATGAAAGCTAAAACTTAAGGCATCAGAGGAGAGAAGAAACGGAAAGGTGTGAAAGTCAACTAGGATTACCCTAGCAATTTGATTAAATCCATTTCAACTAGTGCAAATTCTCTATGTTGTTACTGGTAAGATGACTTAATTTGTCCAAGGCCATGAGACAAAATGTCTGCACAGTGTTTGAGAAGGAGGATGATGGACACTCAAGACAGGAAGAAAGAGAAGTGCTGGAAGTGAGGACCCTGTTTTAAGTGGCATTTGAAGTAGAAGAGGTGAAAAAGGACAAAATCTTACTGTGTGTATCTCACTCACATCTCTCATTCATGTGCCATGCCTTATTTTCAAGTCCATCCCAGTAATATTCAGTGATGGCATAGTACTTCAAAGCCAAGTGAAGATAGGAACTCTACTCTTTCATGCTACTATTCTTCTAAAGATATTTTCACTGAAGAAGAAAATATGAAAAGATGGCATAAAAAGTGAAACCACTGAGACAATGTCTTCCATATAACATTATGGATTTCTCCTAGACAAGAAAACACAAGAAGATTTGGATTTGATACTGCACATAACAGAAATCTAAGCAGAGACTGAACCAGAAGTAAATCTCTTCAGCTTCTGCCTTTTATGCAACATAAAGTAGGAGACTAAAATTAAAATTAAAAATTAATGATGTGTACGTTTATTTTGTTAATGCATATCTAATAACTGAAATTCACAGCTATCAGCACTATTAACTGAAGTTGTCTACACATTAAAGAAGACAAAATTTGTTTTTGACACAGTCACAAACATTTTAGATTCAGCTTTTAAATTCTGTATACTGCATTTTTCAAGAAGAATAATACCAGTTATTTTGCTGTTCAAACTCATCTAATTTTTAGTCTTTTTCAGCAGAGAAAAGTGAAAAGAGAAATAACCAGACATAAATTAATAATTAATTCTACTTACTTCTATTATTTACCATTTTAGCTGTAAGCATTTATCACCATAGTGTCTGAGCATCTTAGACATTTCAGTGAATTATGCATAAGTCTACCAACTTGTAGTGCATTTCTGTTATTCCTATTTTACATTTCTGGAAAAAATGGACAATGGACATTAAGGCTGATAGACTGATTTTTCAGAGGTGTTTAGCATCTACTTGTCCTACCCATTCATTATATTTGTCATTGCAAACCACAGGTGATTTTTTTTGTTTTTGTCTATAACTTAAGGACTTTGAAAATGACATTTTGAAGAAACTTCCTGACTTGAGATAATGATTTTTTTAGGCATTTTTAAAGTTTATTTTGCCAAAATATGAGGTTGGAAAGGATTGAAAGTAACAGGCAACTTATCTGTTGACATGCAGCTTGTATTGTGGCTGATAGCTGCAGATGCAGTCAGAAACATGAAGTAAAATATAAAAGCATAATTAAAGCTTTCTCTCTCACTTTTTTTTTCTTCATCTTGTTTGAAAACACACATTTTCTTCTCTGCTCAGGAAGAAATGTTATGCCATTGACATTGTCCTTATTTTCAAAATACACTGCATTTCTTTTAAACACTTTTATCACATAATCTTATTCTTATTATATGACTGATACTTCCGGTTGTTCCATTAGTGCTCAGTCATCATAACAAAGTTAATAAATGAGGCACAGATCCACTTCTCCATTGTTTCTCATGATGAGCTGAGATGTTAATGCAATCTAGTGCAAAAGAATTACAAAGGTTGGAGCTAGAGGAAAAGCAATAATTTATTTTCCATTCTTTACACAAAATATTCAGTTCTCAGTTCAATATACATGTAGTAAATGTATAAAAAAATCAGATTATTTTTTTCTAGAGATAAGTACTACTGACTGCATGCAAAGATAATTTTACAGATTCCTATTTTATTCTGTGAAGTGCAATTTCAGTAAAACTGAAAATTCTGTTGTCACAGTAGGATGCACTGGCAATTCAAGATTGTGATTCTGAAAGAAAATTACATTGCTGTTAAAGCACAAATCTGCAAATCTCATTTCTTCTGGTTTTGTCAGAATTAGCCACAGAAATAGCTTTATTTGAGTAACATATTGCTATATCCTATTGCTTCATAAAGCATCCTGTCACATTGCAAGCAGCTACACAATTTCTCCTTTTCTCTTATTGTCTACGTTGATACAAGCACATTGATTTCAAAGGTACTACGGCTATGGTAAGGCACAGATTGAAATATTATTTTTTGTGAACTGAGGACTTAGCTAAAGAACATACTGTTCTTCTATATACAGGTTTGGATCAAATTTGAGGGTAACATTCAAGTTTGTACAAAAAATTACACACCATATTATGCACTGACTTTCGATACTTGAGACAAGGAAAACTGAAATAATCTCAAAACCACCCAGAGCTAATATGTCTTCCAGAAAGCTTAATGTCTGCTGGTTTAATATAGCCTGTATGTGATTTTATTTCCATGCCTTATTAGTGAACTATATCTCATCAAAAAGCCTCATATATTTTTAAGATTGTATTTCCCCAAGAAAAAACCAAAACCATAAGCATAAAAATTACTTTTATTATAGTTACAGCAATGAAAATATCCAGGAGGTAGGAGTGATTTCTGCTTAAAGGCCTAATTGTACCAATTTGTGTTAAGCACCAAATATTTAATGTGACATACAAACATACAGAAAAATCAGAAGTCCCTTCAAAGTTTTATGCTGACTTCATAATAGAACTACTTACTTAAGTGAGAGTTAATTTGGAATTTATAATGAAGATAAAGTTAAACAGTATAAGTGAGTTTATAATGTTTTATTCTTTCTGGTTTTGTCTATGGAAAGACTACAGGTAAGAGGTAGAACTGAGAAAAACTGTGATCCTGCGTGCATAACTGAAAATTTAGCAGTAATACCCCATCAGAGTGAATTAACATTCACACCTATTTAGCCTAACCTCAGAACAGATGCTGACCATTGAAGTTGCACAAACCAGAAGTTAATGCAAAAACTGCTGTTGCAACACCTGTCTAACAGATATGAGCCTCAGTCATCAAGTAATTTAACTACTTTTAAGACTGAAGTCTTCAATACTGCAAAGCCACAGATTCCTACTTTTCCGTAGCAACAGTTGACACTTTGAAAAGAGTTGTTAAGATTTGAGTAAAAAGTTTCAAATTCAACTAATATTTGTTTTGAACATCTATTTTCATTGTATGCCTCCAGAAGGAGAAAAGGGTGTATTGTGAAAATGTAAGCAAAAAATTTAGAACGAGACAGTAAAATACTTAACATTTATGTAAATATGAACATAAGACTGCAGTGTAGAGAGTACAGCTGTCACACTGGAAAAAATAAGGAAACAATCCCTGGTTATTCTCTGCATGCCTCACAAGCATTAAAACCATGATGTGACATCCTGTCATCTATATCCCATGTGCTATTAAAAATCTCTAAGAAAGATCAGAAGAAGAAGTGAGTTGTGGAAAGATAAGAAATCCCATTTATTTGTATATTATTAGGGATTTAGTCAAGTTTTTCTGTATGGAGAAAAAAAAAAACCCACTACATAAATATTGTAAAATGTTTCCTATTCTCAAATAAGTACGTCTGTTACAAATGTGGTCCCATGTGATTGCATGTTTGGACTTTACACTAAAGGCATCCAGATGGTGCAGTAAGGGACTGTTCCAAAAATGTAACTGGCATCCTTGCTGGCAGTGACAGCTTCCAGCAACTTAAAGTTGTAATTTCCTTATTCAACAAACAGAGAGAGTTTTGTGACGTCACTGGAGAAAATGAGAGTCTTTAAGAATTTATGACATGGTAATCTTCACCTTTTCCATCCAGCTGAGAATGTTCCCTTTAGAGCTAGAGAATAGTTATTATCTCTCACTGCCCTTTTCTTTACCTTCCTCTTTCATCGGAACTGTTTCGAAATCTGTCTGCTCACAGAAAGATATTCCTTCATTCAGGATAAGGAAAAAAATGGTCATGATTACACTCCCGGGCATATATCCTTCCTTTTATTGCATTTCTTCCTTTTAACTTCACCAGGGTCATTATTATTGCCTCATAAAATATGGCAATGGTACCATTATTTCCCCTAGTCCTGAAATGCTATAGATGTTGATAGCACAGAGAATAATGAGGACATAGATTTCAACACACTAAAATCAATTGGAAATGCTTTCAGGTTAGCTGAGAAGTAAGCATGTAAATTATTAGACCAGTTATGGACCAGTTTCAAGGCTGGCTGCAAACACTAGAAGGTAACTCACCCACACCCCTGGGTTTTTTAACTTGTCCTTGCTAACTGAAGTATGTCTTCAGCAGTATGACCAAATGAGAAGTTTGAAATCTCACTTCAATTTTTGGAGAACTTCAGACCTTTTATGCATAGTTTTTGTAGAGCTTCATCATTCTCAGTAATGTTTCCATGATCAATATGATTGCCAGGTTCTGCTTAAAAATATTCTACAACCAGTTTAACACACAAGTTGAGTTTATCTGCAAAAGTATCAGGTAATAACTGTCCAATAGTCATGGCTATGTGTGACTTATGCCAGTGATATGAGAACGTTTTTATTCTTCTGTACATGATGCTTGACATTAAAAAATGCTGCCTGCTATTTAAAAGTATTAATTAGTTTGCCTTCAAAATGTTCCAAGAAAGAGATTAATTTGGGTTTTTTTAACATTCAATGTGAATATAAGCAACATTTATTAAAAAACAAATAACTAATTTTCTGACCTTGTTTATATTTCATAATAAAATAGGGGCACATACCCAATTTTCTTCTCTGAGGCACCTTCAAGTAATTCTGTTTGATCAACATATCTTGTTTTCTGAGCTGACTAAATTAGAACAGGCTTCCTTCTTATTTCATTAATTGATACTCCAATTAATATTTTCCTAATGCTGAATGCCATAATAAGCCTATGGGTTAAAGCCTATCTGGTTGGCCAGGGACAAACTTTAGAGAAGCAGCAGAAAAAAAGGGATGCCTGTGGAATGAGACTCCACAAAGGCTCTGATGAAGCTTGATCAGACCGAGTACCAAGAGGCCTGATCAGAGGAGATCATGTTAACATCTACCTGCTACTTCATGACTGTCTCAACATTTTAAAGATGAGTTTTTCAGAAAGTATAGAACATATACTGCAATTTCACTTGGAGCAAGTCATGTTAATAGAAAAAATAAGCCTCTATTTGGCAGCTTTTCAGATTTTACCATATTTCTAAATGTATTCAAATCATAATCATCAATTACCTGGTATTTTATCTGTTCTGCACATTCCACTCACTACTGCTTACTGATAGCAAGAAGCAGGTAGGAAGGTACACACCTTATTCTAGTAGCAGACTTGTATGTTATATACCTCTTTTCTTCAGCAACAGATGGTAATTTGTTTTGTAAGGCACAGCAATGACATAGATCGCTGTTGGCAAATCTTCATCACATTTATTACAGGAGGCTCACATTCTTACTCTGATTGTATTATTGCTTTATTCCAATAGTAATTCCATTGAAACTGATGAAACCACACCTTGGATAAAGTGCTAAGTCTTAGAATCTGGCCATAATGTCTTCCATCTGCTCTTTCAGCACATTAGATTATGAAGCGTGCATAGCAAAATTCACAAAAATTAGGCTAAATCAAGAGTCAGGACAAGTAATAATTAAGGGCTTTTGAAGTAGGTGACAGATAAATGTATCATTTGAAAGAAATAAAAGTCACTAACTGCTCAGTTGACACATACCAAAATATTTTCTCTATTCAAATGTACCTGTTTTGTCTCTAGCCAAAGTAGTCTGTCAGATTTGGGAAAATTAAATACATTGGCAGTGAAATAATGTTCCAATTATGTAATATATGTCAACCCTTTTTATTTAACCAGTGCTATTTACCACATTCTGCAGATGTTCTTGTGCATTCTAATGTGCACCTGACTGAAAGCCTTACTCCCACTTCACATGAGCTTATACAGGTATTCAATAGAAGTGACTCATACAGATTCAGTGAATAAGGAAATTAAATCTTGACTGTATGCTCTAGTTGTCTGACTGAAACAAATTGAGCAACACAGAAGATTGAATAAAATAGTCAGATGTTTCAAGGCAACTGTTTTTGCAAAGTAAATGGGAGGAGTTACATACTCACTTGAAAAAAATAAATAAGGTTTTGGTTTTTTCCAGTCACTGTGTGGGGTAGTTTTATCATTCTTACAGTTATATTCTTTTAAAATCAATATATTTGCATCCATCACAAGCTAAGATAATACCCTGGAATGATGAATCTACCCCAGAAATATTTATCTTCTTTTTTGTACTGTTATCTTTAAAGTCCAGTAGTATGAATATAAAAGCTTTACTGGTATTGTTGGAAAAAACCTGTAAATCAGGAGAGAATATTAAGTGTTTGATTTTGATGGATTAGCCAGGATTAATACTTCATCATGGAAGAAAATAAATGTTGACACATCTATAGGTACATTCATGTTAAAAGATACGTTCATTGATCCTATCAACTAAAAAGTCTCTCTGAAGTGGATTACTGACAAAATAGAGACTGAAGAAAAGACAAAGAACATTACACATAAAGACAACTTTTCTGAATTCTTCTAGGAACAATCTTATTCCACTAGAAGCAAAAAAAATGCATCTGCTGAATTTTAGGTCTTTTTTTCTTTTTATTTTCTTCACTTGAATAAGAAATAACTAGCACTTTTGGAATTCAAATAGTGAAAAAGTCAGCAGAACTGGCCTAAGTAAACTTGCTGAATGGATCCCTGTAAGGTGTGATTATCTGAAATGCAAATTTCTGGAATCTAAAAACTCCTCCTTGAAGTGCATCTTCAACAGTGCTATTTATATGCAATTAAGTATTATGTAAGTCATCTGGAAATGATTAGCATAAATGGATTTATTTCCTAAACTGAAACAGCATTTAAAATGTCTGTGTCTGATTTTATAGAAACTAGGTAGCTCAAGACATATGTCTCCATAGGCTGTGGTTTCAGGTTTGATTTAGTGACTCTCTAATCAAATAACTCACTTTTATGTAGAAGCTGTGTCTCAAAGCCTGATACACTCAGTTCCACTTGAAAGCACTCTATCATTCTTCATCACACAGTGTAGAGGCTGGCACGTGTCTAATAAAGTCAATCCCAAACAATCTGGAAGAACCTTTCAAAGTAAACCCTTTACTTAAAAACAAATCAACAAGAACACAACACCAGTCTTGACAAGGGTACCAACACCATGACAAAATGCTACAGTAACTGTATTTCAGGTATGTAGATACTTTGTTTCCCTGAAGAATTCTTCCCTTCTATTTTATTTCTGAGTTCTCTTCTTGCCTTCTCTTTTATTCCTACATCAACAACAAATACAATTTTTCTTCAGGGTCTAAATAACACCGAGATTTGTCTCTGACAGATTTTTATTTTCTAGGAATTTGCTTCCTTGGCAAACATCTCACTTCCCAAATGAAACAGCTTCCTTGACTGCATAAACTGCATGATGTCTCAGCCCCCAAATAATTTTTCTCATATCTTATCTTTTATTTTTTGCCAGTGCTGACCCATCTCCAGCCAAATTGTTTAAAACAAGGTCAAATTCAGCTATCAAACCAGAAAAAGACAAAGAATTTGTGTTCAACATTGTGTATCAGTTCCTTTCCACTCTTCTTCTGTTACCACTCCATATTGTCTGTTGACATTCTTTAGGTATCACAGGTAATCCGATTCCTTCTGAGAAACTATTGAATGTTTTACTTCGGGTAGAAAATAAGATTTAACATAATCATTTTTATTATAATAACAAAAAGCTATTAGTGTAAATCATGCAAATAGATAGTGAAAATATGTATCAGATTTTAAGATGTAAAATATCCACAGAGAAACTGTTAAGAGCAAGAGACAGGTTAAGTATTTCTAGATCTAAATACAAATGGACTTCAGAAATGTTTGATATCCTAACCCATGGTTGGATCAAAAGTTTCCAGGTGCATAACTTTTATTACAACTGTAGAAATACTGTTTCTACTGACAGTGATTTCCTTTCAAACTATCAAAATCCCTATTTCCAATTTTTTGCAGATCAGAGTCTCTGATAGTATTTTAGTACTTTCCAGTTGCACTGTACAAATTCTCACATTGCTGCCTAACCTTAGGTTCACAGCCTGTGTGACAAAGGCACAAGTCTGTGTTATGAGAACACTCTAATGAGGCTTCTGATTCAGACTCAAATAGAGATGTGTTAAATTGGACAGTCATGATTTCACCCATGCTGACAGTGGGACTATTATTCAAGCAGATATTGTAGAGAACAATGTCAGAATCTGATTTAAAACCTACAGTAATTGTGGCATGTCTTCGACATTCTATACTAAAACATAATACATTGTTGAGTCTAACAATTATTTTTTTCTTCAGAATACTGTGAATGTTCTGAAAGTTACATTAAATATTGATCTGTTTCTGAGCAACCAATCCTTCCCTATTTTTGGGTTTGCTGCTCTGCATTCTTTCAGGAGTTCAGTAGTTTATTTAGAGAGCTATTACTTTTACCAGACCTGGCTTAGGAATACACAGCCCTTCTCAGAAATCAATTTTTAAAAAATGTTCACAACTTATTACAGATAAACTAACAAACACACAGTTTAGTCTATTACTCTAAACCTTAAAAATGAAAAGCATATTTACAATGACAGAACATCCTTTGACCTATTCCAATAGAAAGTTTGATTACTTGTCATTCTTCAAGCAGCAGGATGCTTTGAAAAATACTCCAAATACTTTAAATGTTCTGCAAGAAACAACATATAGCTGAATAACCAAGGATAACTCAAACTCACGCGCTATCATTTCATTTTAGTCACAATTTTGTTGATGGATTGTGTTGATATGTGCTGTGCATTTAGAGAATTTGGGAAAAATGCTTTTTCTGAGAATATTTATGCAAGCAAAACACTTGGTGTTCATATAAAGCAAACACAAAAGACAAATACACAAAATAGAAATGAATTCTTTCTCAAAGTATTGGAGCAGTCTTACAAGTTTTGTAGTTGTTGAATTCTGTCACTTTATCAACTTAAGTAGCATCTGATTAATACATCTTTACAAAGTGACTGGAATATCCCATATTTTAAATTGACAGAGAACCAACCCAACTATAAATACACTTAATTTGCAGTTCCATTCATGTAATAAGTTAAAGGTTGTTGCTCCCAGGCCTTCACATATGAGGAAAAGCAATGCAAATATTGGAGAGTTCAATTTCCAGGCTTTGCACAATCCATTTAAAGTTGGAGTTTTATTGGCAGAAATCTATTTCTTGTAAGTGGTACTACCAATCCTCTGTAGCAGAATTCCACTTCAGCATAAGTCTGTACATACACATACTGTATTGTATATGGTCTCCACTTACCTTTCTAGCTTGGGCAAAGTGGGGATTTCATTATTAGCATGGCAGATGAAGTCCTACCAACCATTTCAGGTATGGATAAAGAATATGGTGGGCAACGCTTTAAATGTGTACAGATAATTCTGTTTCTGGCATCATGAAGGCCAGCCTTTGCCTAGGTCAGTAGTCTTGAGAGGTATTATCTTTTCAGAGGTTTTAAGTTTTTATACTGTATATATGGATTCACTTCCAATACTATGCAAATAATTTGTTGCATAGGTTAAATTTCAGACAGTCTGGGTGACAGAAAACACAAGGACTTTACTGAATTGTCTGTCTGTCAACATAGACTTAAAAAATTCAAAATCAAACAAAATATTTGATCACAGCTATTACAGTGAAAATGAAACTGGAGAATTTAAAGACTGCATTTACAGAAGAATATTCGTTACCTTTAACATTTCTTTATTATTGCCTGCTTTCCCTTTTTTAATCATTGGCATTATCATAGAGTTAATAAGACACTTGATATTTGTAGTGATCTGTAACTGAAAAATTCATTGTAGAAAAAAAAGGCCCAGCTCTTGCAAGGCTTAGAGGGCAGTAGTGAACCTGTTAGAATTCATCAAGTTACAAGAGGAAATAAAAAGTTAGCAGATCATCTATCCTGAAGTATCTCATGCTCTAGTTAGATGACCACGAAATACTTGTTATTCATGCTGATAACTCATGTATCTAACACAGCAAATGAAAGCACCTGAAATTTCTCCAGTTTCAAAAGACTCAGAATGATGGTCAAAGCCACTCCAAATTAAAATTTCCAAAACTCTGATCAGGCTCAGCTTCTCTATAAATTTTGCTAATAGTCTTCTCACCAAGGAATGATAGCGATTATTTTTATGAGGTAGCTGTTAAATTAATGATGTGAGAGACATATAATTAAAGAGAAAATTGTATGTAATCACTTATTTTGTTTTAAATACAGCCATTAATAAAATCTGATCCTCTGTATACAGTCAAATGTATTTTGTCTCCGAGGCAGACAGGAATCTTTTCAAAATTCCAGTAGTTATATATATCTGTGTTTTAAAATCTAAGAACATTGCCCCAAGGTAGATTTTTCAGGGGGTTGTTTTGTTTTGGGGGTTTTGTTCAGTACACAGAAATAGGTTTTTTTCACTTACATATGTCTGAAGAAAACCCCAGCAAAATCCCCCAACTCCTAACTAATTTTCATTCCGTATATTAAAGTGTTTTACTTTCAACAGCCCAGTGCTTGATTCATTTTAATTATGAATATGCCTCACACTGCCCAGGCCACAAACTTAGTAGCTCAACAAATCTGAGTAATACCTTGAATTAACAGAAGTTAAATATCCACAAATGAAAGTTCCGCAAAATCCTCAGTTGGATTAGCTCTTTTGCCTGTTTGGGACTAGATCAGCAACCAAAGTACACACTGTGCTCAACCCTGTTTTTTCTTGTGGCAGACTAAAACTGACTTAACAGAGTTGATATGAGCAGAACTGACTTCAAACCTCAAACAATCTGATTGAAAAGAGTGTGATGACAGCTGCAGTGTATTTTTGAGATTGCATTTTAATCTCAAAAGACTTCTGAATCCAAGAAGACTAAATCATCCCTGAAAATGCAACTAGAAACTAGAAAGCCAAAGATTCATCTATTTTTTAAATCACCTGTCATGGTTTTGTTAGAGATGGCAGTTAAGCACCACAAAGCCCCTCACTCACTGTCCCCTTCACCCCCAAATGGGATGTGTGCTGGAACTAGAAGGCTGAAAGTGAGAAAATTGAGTTGACATGAAAACAGCCTAATAACTAAAAATTGATATTATTCTTAAAAAATCAAAGAGAAAAAAATAAAACCCAAGAAAGTGCTGGGAATGAAAATAATATCTTACCACCAACTGACCAATGCCCAGCTAATTTCTGAGCACTACCCATTCCCCAACTTTCCCCTCAATCTTATAAATTGTGCATGACCTTTTGGTCAGCTGGGGTCAGCTGTCCCAAATGTGTTCCCTCCCAGCTTCCCTGCATCCCCAGCCAACCTGCTGGAAGAGCAGTCTGAGGAGGAGAGAAGGCCTTGATGCTGTGTAAGCTCTGCTCAGCAGTAACAAAACCAGTGAGTTATCAACCACTGAGTTATCAACATCTTTGCCAACAAGACACAGCCCCATACAAGTTAGCATGAATAAATTTAACTCTATCTCAGCCAAAACCAGTACCCTAACTCTACGTTTTACACTGCCTCTTCACTTCTGCCAATACAAGTATTTGTGCAGCCAAGAGGTGAAAATATTATTTTCTCCCTACTCCCATACATATTGTGTGCTTGATAGAGACATAAAGAAAAATCCTGAAATCCAGGAAAAAAAATAATAGCCAAGTAACTTCCATTTTTATAATAATAAAAGAAAACATGTGTTTTAAAATCTGGAAAAGGCCCCTGAGAACTGTTTCCCGTCTAACACAAATAAAATATTTGTCCTCCATACCACCATCCTGGGTTGCAAGATGCAACCAAAAAAAAGTATATATTCTATTTACCATCTGTTGAAATCAGTTGGAGAGGTGTTTATCTCTTCTAACTCCAGGAGGGAGGTGGGGGGGTGTTTAATGGCCCAGCTATTAAAACCAGGTGGGACAGTGTTCTTTATCTCTTCCATGACTCATCTTCCCTCCAGGGAGATATCTGCTGTTAATGGGCCATTTAAGGTCCACTGTGTGACCGAAAGAATTACATCATCGCATTGTGAGATGCTNTGTGTGACCGAAAGAGTCACATTGTGAGATTCTCCAGTCAGTAGGATGAGCCACTGGACCCTTGGAAGGAAACGACCCCCTTCTACAGGATCATCTCTGCCCCAGCAAAACCATATCTGTCATTCCAGGAGGGTTAAACTCAGCTGCTACCAGCACCCCTACAAACAGGGTGCCACGTCATATTCTGACTCAGTGTTTTCTTTCTGTTTTTGTTTGTGTTTTGTATTACTACATTTTTTTTAATATTGTTAGTAGAGAACTGTTATTCCTATTCCCACATATTTTTGCCTGAAAACCCCTTAATTTCAAATTTATAATAATTTGGAGGAAGGGGGTTTGCATTCTCCATTGCAATGGGGGGGCTGTGGCTTTTCCCTAGCAGACAACTTTCTTTCTAAACCAAGACACCCACACATATCTCAAAATTTTCTCAAATACCAGCAGATCCTGACACTCTCTTCTACATTTAATATTTACCAGGCATTAAGCAGTCAGTAGGTACACAGAGCCAAAGGGACCAGAAGACAAGGAATGGATCCACAAAGGAATGATCAGGTATTTCAGGAGAACTCATCCAGATACATACTCTTCCTTAACTTAGCCCTTAACTATAAAGGAGCTAAATGTTCTTTATCGTGGAAAACTGACAAGGGTCTTGATAGACTGCTAATGGTATAAACTACAGCTTTTCATAGATATTATCCTTTTGGACAAAAATCTGCTGTAGACAAACACAGCTGTCTACGCTAGTTCTCTTTTAGAGTTAGCATAGGCACACACTGACCCACACAGCTTTAATCCAGAGGACTGTGACAGTCACAAAGACCTCAAGTTGGAGACCATGCCTTTTGTTATGGAGTCATTCCCAAGAGAATCCCAGAAAGAAATACATTTTAAAGGACAAATATTTACTATCTTTGCATTATGAAGCTAATTTTTTTTTTAAAACTATATGTAACCATAGCATTCAACCTCAACCACAATGTAAGGTCATGGTTTTATATTAGTCTCAGTGACTTTTAAAACATGAGACAAGACCAAAAAACTGATACAATATTAGATGACATAAGGCTTTTATGGCTTTTTATTTTAATTGAAAAAACGAGGCACTGATCACAATGAAAAACAGGCTACCCTCTTATCTTAACCTCCAACATCTCTTTACTTATTTAAAATCCACTAGCACACTTGTTTATATTTAAGTTCAATATATTTTTTTAAAGTTGGCCAAGGGTAGGCTTTTTGCAATGAAAGCATGAAATTTTATGCTGCTTAAACAAACATTTATTGAAAGCAGTGTTTATTCTACACAACCAGTACACATTTAGTATTCTGTGCAGGAAATTCCTTTTTTATTTTTTAATTGAATTTGTCAATAATTCTTCTGAGTTTTGTCTCAGTTTCTCTAAGACAAGAGTGTAGTTTGAGAGGACTTACAAACAAACAGCTTCTGGGAAACATTTACGTTTTATTGAGCCTACCAATTCTACCATCCGTGCATGTTAATAACTATATATAGATTCTAAACAACTACATCAAAATTCATAATACGTTTTGAAGTACACAGAAAGAAATCAATGAAAGCTCGTGTCCTGAATTCTTTCTGATAAGTATTTCAAGGAACTATGGCTCCTCTCATGGCAGTTTTCTAATAGCTTCTGCAGCACAATGCAGAAGCAGGTAGACTGAACCTACAAGAATGGACCATGAGCTCAGGGAGGATTTCCCACAGATGGGTCAGATGCAGTGCTTTTAATCTTCAACATCTATATTGTATCACCAAGTATGCATAAGCAGAATGTTAGCTCTGTGCTGTGAGCTTTTGGGGTGGCACAGCAATACTGAGTACAGCTGGCCCTCAACTCATTCCTTTTAGACAAATATTCCACAGTGAAACACACATATGCAACCGAGTGAGGCAAAATATTTATACACTTCTATATTTATTTTTCAGGAGGCAAACAACGGCCATTTACTACGTACTTTGCGGGCCGAGGTGTCCCGGCGGTGTCGGCAGCGCTGGGGCGGTGCCGGGGCTGCCCGGGCCGGGCCCAGGCGGTGCCAGCGGCTGCAGCGGCCCCAGCGCAGGGCACGGCCGAGCCCCTCAGCCACGGGCGGGCGGGCGAGAGCCCCGGGGAAAGCCTGGGCAAGGCAGGGCAAAACAGGGCTGAGCCAGGGGAACCCAGCCAGAAACAGCCCTGCCAGCCCCGAGGGGACAGCGGGAGCAGGGACGGGGAAGGAGAGACCCGGCAGGGGTGGATGGACCTGCGGCCTGAGAGAGACCCCGGTGGGACACGGCTTTCCCTGCGGCTCCTGGGAATGTTCCAGGCTGGAGCAACCAAATGTGCGAGGAGGAAGGATCGGTAGGCTGACCGCAGTTCCCCTATTCCCCGTCCCCTTGTGCAACCCGAGAAGTAGGGAATGGAATAGTGAAGGTAAGCCTAGGAAGGAGGGAGAGTGGAGGGAAGATTTTTCATTTCTTTTTTTCACTGTCCTACTCTGTTTTTAACTAGAAGCAAATGAAATCAATGTTCTCAAAATTGAGTCTGCTTTGTCCATGATGGTAGTTGTTTTTACTTCGCCCCACAAAATACCATCTTATTCTTCCCCATCCTGTGTAAGAATGAAAGTGAGAAAGCAGCCGGATGGGGATCTGGCATCTGGCCACAGCCTACCCTGAACAGTTTTATAGAACTTTAGTTAGGAATTTAATGAATTCTTCATTAAAATATTTGCTTGCAAGATGATCTGGCTGGGAATGAGAGCATCCAAGGTCAACTCCTTGCCCTTTCCTACAACCCTGAGAGCATGAGTTTTCCCAAGACTAAGATGGAAAGAGTAGCAAGTTCCTGTTAGTGGATGCTCAGCGGAATGTCCTCAGAGAATTATATAAGGGCCTGAAGCCCCCAGAACAAGTCTTATTCTTTGAAAGCTCTTTAAGTAAAAGCTTTCTTATTTATAACAGAACTCAGGAGAGTTTGCTTGTTGTATTTTTAATACTGCTGGGAACAATAATCAAATATATACCAAAAGCATTTGCAAATTAAGCACAGTAAAACCACTGGATAGGAAGACGGTATCATTACACAGGCAAATCTGTACTTGTGTGCTTCTGCCCTGCCTGCACACAAACGTGCTATTTGCAAACCTTTGCAAACAATAGAGTAGTTGGATGTTTCCAAGTGAGTTCTCAGTGAAAAAACATTTTCTGTGCTAGTGTCTTGTTTATAGCTAATCCTGACTGACTGCCACAAAATTTGTAGCATAAAATGAACATCTGTGTAGTGAAGTAATGCTGAACTGTGCAAGGCAAAAAGAGCCTACATAGGCTATCAAGATGATGATGAAATTGTCCTTCCCTAAAATGAGAACTAAAAATGTTGAATTTTCCTGTCACTTCTATGTGGACCATATCAATTTCCTTTAAATGCGATTTTGTTATCCCACCTAGGTCAATTGTATGGCTTTCCATTTTTGAAAGATATTACTATTCAAGTTCGTCAGCAAATCTGTTGGAAATCTGAGCACAAGTAAAGCCACCTGGTCCTTAGCTGGATAGTCTGACCTGTGGATTCCTTGGGAATTGGCTTCTGGTGACTTATGGAAGGGAGATGGCTCTGATCTGGTTATTATGAAACAGAAGTTTAATAAGGCTAAAGCAACAAACAGGATGGCATACGCAGTACTGGGAATGAACCATAAAAGAGTAGGATCCAGGCTAGAGAAGTTTTATTTATACCTTTAGGTACAGGGAGAGGAGGTAAAAGGGGAGTCTGAGGGAAGATTCCAATGGGAAGGAGCAATTAAAAATATTACAATTCTTGCAGCAAAAAGTAACCAATAGTAACAGGGAAAACTGAGAACTTTCTAGTAACAGTTTACCGAGAACAACCGGGGGATCTTGGCAGTGAGTCCTTTGCTCACTACGACTAAAATGGATTTCCCCATGGCCTTGAGCTGATCTCTTCTTCTCCTTCACTCCTTCAGCCAAATCAATCGCAACACACAAGACTATGTCTGTCCAATTCTTACTTGATCCCTATTCAAAACAGACTGAAATAATAAATAAAAAGTTTCTTTCCTAGGCAGTTCTAACTTGCTACATAAAGAAGGTAACTACAATAATTTAAGACAGTGACCTAATTACCAACCATCTTCTCCATCCCCTTAAATCTCTCAGCTAAATATGATCATATACTATCTCTGACTCCTATGCTGTAGTCTTCCTATTTCTGCAAATAATACATTCATGAACCAAGAACCATGGGATTATAAAGTGGTTGGGTTTGGAAGGGACCTTACAAGTCATCCACTTCCATCCCACTGCCACAGACAGGGAACATTCCAAAAGACCAGATTGCTCAAAGCCTCACTCAACCTGTTCTTGAACACTTCTAGGGTTGAGATAATCCACAACTTCTCTGGGCAACCCTTTAATGTCTCACCACCCTCGTGGTAAACTATTTCTTCCTCAATAGCACTCTCCATGTCTCTGAGGGAACAGCAATTGTCACTGGTCTCCACCTGGACACTGAGCAACTAACTGCAACTTTTTAGGTACAACCATCCAGCCAATTCCTTGTCCACTGAGTGGTCCAGCCATCAGATCCTTGTCTCTCATGTTTAGATGCAAGCAAGTCTCAGCTGATGTATTCTTTTTGGATTTCAGTAAAGATTTCCATGTTATCTGTCAGAGTATCCTTCGGGACCAAATGCCCAGCACACAGCTGGATAAACGTTATGCTGTGGGTGAGCAACTGGCTCACGGGTTCAGCACAAAGGGTCATAGTGAATGGGGTGACATCAGATCTGTCACTAATGGGGTTCTGCAGGGCTCCATTCTAACCCTGTGCTTGTCAACATCTTCATAAAGGACTTGGACACAGGAGCTATTGACTCCCTCGAGGGCAGGGAGGCCCTGCTGAAACAAATGGACACGCTAGAAGGCTGGGAAATCACCAGTGGTGATACTGACTGGCCTGTAGCTCTCTCAGAATTAACATCTGACCTTGCATCTCCTTGAGAGATAAAAAGAAAACTAATATTAGGCCATTTCTCAAGGATCTCTATGCAGGTCTTATCGGATACAGCACAGTTATAAATATCAAATCACACATTTGAATACTAATTCAAAGTTCAAATTCAAATACTGAGCTAAATTAGAACAAGCTTTATAATATATAATAATATATGACAATAATATAATCTGAAGCAACATGTATGATGACATTTTTCTTAAACACAAGAAGTCTCATTGTGCTTTAAATCTATTTCCATGTGTTTATGCAACTTGTCTCAATGCCAAAGGCAGCTGAAAGCTGAAGAATCACTGATTTCTGAAAATAGTTTCCTCACTTTTTTCAATCTTAGGTATTTCAGAAGCATCTTAACGTGAATTTAAAGCTGAGTAAATTGCAAAACGTTGCAATTCCTGAAAACGCTTTGTTGAGTTCAGTGGTACACTAAATATATAGTCTCTCCTTACATCCATTAAAAACAAACAAAACCAACCCAAGCCCAGAATACAACCATCTTGTTCATTATTTAATTTCAAAGATGTTCTCCTACTGTTCATAGAAATGGAGGAATAATTTAAAAACAATTTAAAATGTTTGGTTAGACTTTCTGCCATATGGAAGAAGGAAGAAGCATGCAAGTGGTAAGTTGTAGTTAGTTCTTTAAAGTTTTTTCCTAAAGTAAAAAAAAAAAAANTTTTGAAAGATATTACTATTCAAGTTCATCAGCAAATCTGTTGGAAATCTAAGCACAAGTAAAGCCACCTGGTCCTTAGCTCGATAGTCTGACCCGTGGATTCCTTGGGAATTGGCTTCTGGTGACTTATGGAAGGGAGGTGGCTCTGATCTGGTTATTATGAAACAGAAGTTTAATAAGGCTAAAGCAACAAACAGGATGGCATACGCAGTACTGGGAATGAACCATAAAAGAGTAGGATCCAGGCTAGAGAAGTTTTATTTATACCTTTAGGTACAGGGAGGGGAGGTAAAGGGGGAGTCTGAGGGAAGATTCCAATGGGAAGGAGCAATTAAAAATATTACAATTCTTGCAGCAAAAAGTAACCAGTAGTAAAATGGAGAACTGAGAACTTTCTAGTAAGAATTTACCTAGAAAAACCGGGGGATCTTGGCAGTGAGTCCTTTGCTCACTACGACTAAAATGGATTTTCCCATGGCCTTAAGCTGATCTCTTCTTCTCCTTCACTCCTTCAGCCAAATCAATCGCAACACACAAGACTATGTCTGTCCAATTCTTACTTGATCCCTATTCAAAACAGACTGAAATAATAAATAAAAAGTTTCTTTCCTAGGCAGTTCTAACTTGCTACATAAAGAAGGTAACTACAATAATTTAAGACAGTGACCTAATTACCAACCATCTTCTCCATCCCCTTAAATCTCTCAGCTAAATATGATCATATACTATCTCTGACTCCTATGCTGTAGTCTTCCTATTTCTGCAAATAATACATTCATGAACCAAGAAACATGGGATTATAAAGTGGTTGGGTTTGGAAGGGACCTTACAAGTCATCCACTTCCATCCCACTGCCACAGACAGGGAACATTCCAAAAGACCAGATTGCTCAAAGCCTCACTCAACCTGTTCTTGAACACTTCTAGGGTTGAGATAATCCACAACTTCTCTGGGCAACCCTTTAATGTCTCACCACCCTCATGGTAAACTATTTCTTCCTCAATAGCACTCTCCATGTCTCTGAGGGAACAGCAATTGTCACTGGTCTCCACCTGGACACTGAGCAACTAACTGCAACTTTTTAGGTACAACCATCCAGCCAATTCCTTGTCCACTGAGTGGTCCAGCCATCAGATCCTTGTCTCTCATGTTTAGATGCAAGCAAGTCTCAGCTGATGTATTCTTTTTGGATTTCAGTAAAGATTTCCATGTTATCTGTCAGAATATCCTTCAGGACCAAATGCCCAGCACACAGCTGGATAAACGTTATGCTGTGGGTGAGCAACTGGCTCACGGGTCAGATCAAAGGGTCAAAGTGAATGGGGTGACGTCAGATCTGTCACTAATGGGATTCTGCAGGGCTCCATTCTAACCCTGTGCTTGTCAACATCTTCATAAAGGACTTGGAGCTATTGGCTCCCTCTAGGGCAGGGAGGCCATGCTGAAACAAATGGACATGCTAGAGGGCTGGGGAATCACCAGTGGTGATACTGACTGGCCTGTAGCTCTCTCAGAATTAACATCTGACCTTGCATCTCCTTGAGAGATAAAAAGAAAACTAATATTAGGCCATTTCTCAAGGATCTCTATGCAGGTCTTATCGGATACAGCACAGTTATAAATATCAAATCACACATTTGAATACTAATTCAAAGTTCAAATTCAAATACTGAGCTAAATTAGAACAAGCTTTATAATATATAATAATATATGACAATAATATAATCTGAAGCAACATGTATGATGACATTTTTCTTAAACACAAGAAGTCTCATTGTGCTTTAAATCTATTTCCATGTGTTTATGCAACTTGTCTCAATGCCAAAGGCAGCTGAAAGCTGAAGAATCACTGATTTCTGAAAATAGTTTCCTCACTTTTTTCAATCTTAGGTATTTCAGAAGCATCTTAATGTGAATTTAAAGCTGAGTAAATTGCAAAACGTTGCAATTCCTGAAAACACTTTGTTGAGTTCAGTGGTACGCTAAATATATAGTCTCTCCTTACATCCATTAAAAACAAACAAAACCAACCCAAGCCCAGAATACAACCATCTTGTTCATTATTTAATTTCAAAGATGTTCTCCTACTGTTCATAGAAATGGAGGAATAATTTAAAAACAATTTAAAATGTTTGGTTAGACTTTCTGCCATATGGAAGAAGGAAGAAGCATGCAAGTGGTAAGTTGTAGTTAGTTCTTTAAAGTTTTTTCCTAAAGTAAAAAAAAAAAAATTAACAAAATAATTTCATCTAATGAGACAAAAACATAATTCTCTTCACTAGATTTTACCAAAAATTAGTATCAGGGTTGAAGAAATATGCTAACAGTTATTTTCACCCATCACTTCTTTTCTGCTCTTTCAAGTAGGGAAAGTTTTATGCTGTTACCTATTCAACTATATCTTGAATAAATTCAAAGTTACTTGACAAATTTACACCACCAAGCTTGTTGCTCTGAAAGATTCAAAAAGAATTTATTTGCCTCTTATGGATAGTTGCTTTTGATTTTTAAAGACTTTCTTTCTAATCCAGAAAATGTCTTAGTTCAGTAGCTCTGAAAGGAAATAGAAGGCTTTTTTACTGTCATTTATGCGCTTTCATGCTCAAGGCTAGCTTACAACCAAAAGATATTAGCCAGACTGTTCACAGGAAAGCTTTCTCTGAAAAACTGGCTAGTGCTCTGCATCACCTTGTACAATGATACCATTTAACCTTATTTTGACACCCAGATGAAGAAAATGAAGTCTCTTCTTAATAGTCTATGAATAAGTTAATACCCCCAGGACATAATAATCCCTGTATCAAGGAAAATAGAGGAATCAAATCTTTGTTAAAATTCAGAAGGTATTAGTGAATGTGCATTACATGAAAATATCCATTTCAGCAAAAAATAATAATGGAAGTCAATTTTCTGAGTTTGCAATAGTAGTAATCTTCAGCAGCTTTTCCTAGGTATTGAAGACAAGTTTCAGAAGAGTCTGAATACATGAAACTTTTATGTGTCAACTGTTTAAAAGTCAATACTGGTAATAATTTCATTGCACTTTTAACTAGTCCCTGTATTTCTATTATGTGCTTTTACTGAAATTTAAATGTAAAAATAGGGAAATGAAGTTGATAGTAAGGAAGCAATGGCACAGATGTTGGCACAGTACTAGTTTATAACATCCATAAAACTAAATTCTCGGTTCCAGTAAGATGACTCACATTTTGCTCTTTAAATAAGAACATACTTAACCTTTTAACTACAGAAGTTTGATTCATCTGAAGCTTTTTTTGATTTTTTTTTGGACTTTGAAGTCATAATGAGACATAAAATAGATTGGATGTCAAAACTTGACTCAGATCACGTTATCTTTCACATCATACAGAGAACAGAAATGTAGTTTATATATAAAATCTAAACAAATGCATATAAATGTCAGAACCTAGTGAAAAGAGAGAGAGCTAAGACAAAAATGGTTGGTATAGATATTCTTTTTGCTGTACTCGTTGAAAGCCACACTGAAGATTCAGCTGAAAAAAAACCTGCCTATAATTGAGATTAACAGCTGTCTCATATCACCAAATAGTAAAATATTGTTTTGAAAAGTGAAATTATTTATCTGTCTGAAAGTATCTTACAACAACACAAACAAACAAACTGAAGATCCTGTAAAATCTTTTTCTTATTTCTACTACTTTTAAACTCCTGTGGTGGGGAAGCATACAGCCCACAGAACAGCTTTGCTTTAACTGAGGCTGATTTCTTTCCACATTTCAGGCACATCTAAATTTTATGTTCTGAAGCAAAATTTCATTTTTTTACTAATATATGAACAACAGATGCTGTTATGAGTGTTTCTAGGCATTAAAGATTTTTTTTTATCACAGCTTGATTTATTGAGCTACAAGATAGAAATAGAATGCCAAAATTCTAGGATGTGTGATCACTTCCTTTATTCCATTATTCATAAAATCTTTCTTTTTCATGTGATGTTTCAACAGTTCTTAATTTGGCTTTGCATTTCAGAAGGCATATAAACCAATGGTGCATAGCAAGAGGAAAATAATGGCTGGCAAACAGTGTCAGTGATCTGTGATAAATAAAATTTTAAAACATGTTTATAAAGGAGGAAGAGTATTCTGTTGAATTTGTTTAAGACTGGAGAGAGGTTAAGGGAAATAAAACTTCTAAATTCAGCCATGGGTTTTGATTACTCTTATTTACTTACAGCATGAAATTTTACTTCTGAGATGAAAAGGCAGGTTTTTCTAGAAAGAAGATGAAGAGCTTGTGGAATTAATGGAACATAAAGGTACTGTTTTCTCCAGACTACTAATCAACTGATTTTCACATTAAACTCAAATGCCATTCTAAGGCATGTTGAGTTTTATTCCAGAGAAGTATTTTTACAGTCAGCCAATCTATAGAGCGACATGGTACACAAAATACAGGCAAGTGATCAGGTTGTTTCGGAAAAAGTACTCAATTCATGCAGATTTAAAGTGGCTTCCTTGTTTACTGGACAGATATCTTAACTCTTGATTGGAGTGTGTGTATGTCTGTCAGTGTGCTCAGTTTTTGTGCTGAATTCTGCCACAGCCTGTGGTTGTTTGCTCAAATGCATACCATGAAGTAAAATGTCTGAAAATGGTGCCTGGTTAAGAGCTTAGACCTGCATGACATCTCTATGAATTGAGAGCCCTGATGGCCAAACCTGTATGTATGCTAATAGAAGCACTGACACCCTGATCCAACCAAAATCTGCTTGTGCCTTTTACTTCCAGCAGTTTGAGTTTTAATTCATGCCTGGGTGGTTCACACCTTAAATACATCCATAACTCTCTCAGATTCTGTCCCTATGCCCCTTTACAGCTCAATTAAGTTTACATTGTAACACCTACAAAATTTAAAATCTCTATGAATGAACAAGCACCCTGAATTTAAAGATGTAATTTTAGATAAATAAAGGAAGTTGCCTGCAAACTGAATGGTACATTGCCACCCCATTGCTCTTCTATCCTCAATCCAATTTAACCTCTCTAAGCTGCTTCTGATTTTACATTCTCATCATGCTCCTTCTTATACATCTCCTTCCCTGAAATAAAAAATATAAACACTACCTCACCCACTGCTCATCATATTCATAGTGAGTCTTTCAGAGCAATTTGAGAGATTTCTGAGATGAGATGCCCTATATTGCTTCTTATATAAATAACAGAGTTACAGACTTAATGTCCTTATTAAGCATTTTGTTTCTACTTTTGAATTGAAATTGCTCATTGATCAACCTATAGTGAGTTTTCTGGTTTAGTAACCAGATCACATTCTGGAGTGGGTACATTTAATTTTGAAATCTGTAGCAGTTGTGTAGTTACAGGGTGTTATCCCCTCTACAACTGCATTACCTTCATAAACACCTAATTTCTTTCAGTATCATAGTACACATTGGATAACTAACTCCCTCAACTTCCTTATATCTTCTTTCTGGCTTAATAACTATCTTTGCTATCACCTGCAAACTTTGATCTCTCACTGTTTATGCCATGTCCCTGATTAATCAACTAACTCTAAATCAAAACTTTGTTAAGCTGCTATCATGGTATAAGCTACTATTAAGTCACAGCGTAACGTTTTTGCACATGACAGAAATTGGAAATACATCCCGTCTTGCTCCTAATCTCCAGTTTTGGGGTTTTTTTTTTTCAAATTTTGGCAGTCTCTTTCAAAAATATATTGCATTTTGACTGTTTGAATACTTCATAGAAGAGGACTTAAATAATATTAATACCTTAATATTATACAAAAAAATCTATTTTACATATATGCAGAAGTGAACAAATATTTCAGTTAAAAAGTAACTGATTTTATCAAACCTGATATGTGAAAATATAGATAAGTACTAACAAGTCAAATGCATCTTAGTAAGACTTAACCAAACAACAGCTTAAAAAAAACCAAAACACTGAACATCACTTCATTCTTCCTGACCCTACAAGTTCTATAGGAATTTACATAACAGTAGTGAAAAGTCTTTTTATAGTTTAACAAAAGAATTTTTATTGTGTTAAAACAGATTGACCAGTCTCTCAACCACTGAGCAATTACATCAAGCATTGTCAGAGCATCCAGGGTTCTCCAATGCTCTGATAAATCAAGTCAGCAAATAGGAACTATATTATTAACAAAAACAAACAAACAAACAAACAAACGAACAAACAAAAAACCCAAACCAAATAGAAAACCCAGAAAAAAACCCAACCCAAACCCAAAATATTCACTGTGAAATTCAGGATAAATTAGACCTACTTAGAGAAATATACTTGTAGACATGCTGAATCTGTCAGGGCTTTTCCCTGTAAGCTAAATCAAAATTCTCCAAGCTGATGGATGAGAAGTACTTGAATATCACATAGTGCTGCTAACTTTCATGTTGGCATGACATCTAAGCAAGAAAACTGATTGCAGATATTATTCTCCAAAAAGTCTATTATCATGTTTTAAATAAAAACAAATCTTTGCCTTACTGCATTTCTGATTTTGGCTATCCTTTCATCTTATGTTTGCCATCTATAGGAACATCAAGTACATCAAAGTCAGTGAAAGGACATTCATTTCAGAGAAGCTCATATCTTCAATGAATATATTCCTAATTGTTTCTATACTCCAGTGGAACTGCCAGAAGTAATTGCCACAAAAGTTGCAGTCATCCCCTCACTATAATATGATATTGAAATACCATGGAGATATGCATGTATTTGGGATAATGGGATTCATGTATGTCATACTTTGCAAAGTAAATGAGCCAAGAAAAAGATACAAATAAAAAAGTCCCAAACCATTAATTCTGAATGAAGACAGCAACTGTTACATATCTTAGATTTTCATGTATGAATTTTAGATCAGACTGTGTCAAGCTTACAAGTTATTTTAGGTTTAAAAGCCATTGTAATGTTCACTTTGCATATATTTGTGTTATTTAAAAATAAAATTACACTCTAGCATGTTTTCAGTTTCCTTTAAACCTCATTGGTTTTGCTTATCAACACTATCATCTTTGATCATTCAGCTATGTGGTGTTTGCTGTCAGGTTTACTGTTTGTTTCCAAAGAAAGAATGTGAAGGCTCACAGAATGAGCAGAAGCTTAATATCATCAGCTACATGTGACATAGAAAAAGCCAAAAAGTGAGAAATGATACTGTGGGGAATTTTCAGTGTAGCCAGGCATTCAAGCTTGGCCCGGGCATTCTGAGCTCAGTTTTGGATCTGACTGGTAAATTCTGATCTTCTTAGAAGATGATGTTGGTATGCACAAAGATGTTTTCTCTCATTTTTGTTTAATGCTTTTTTAAAATAATGACATGATACTAATAAAACATTAATAAAACTTCCAATTAAACAATAGTTCCTAGTTTTCAACGGAAAAAATCCCACCACCTTGACCTTTAAATAGTTTGTGAGACAGATAAGCTACCTTATAAGATAAGCCTGCAAAAAGCTAAGAAGTGTTTGTATTTTCTTAAAAGGCCAAAGCAGAGAATCTCAAATTCAAGTTAATTAATTTAATAAAGATCACAGAGAAGCTTCAATAGTAAGTGAATCCAAGCAGGTTATGTTCTTAAGAATGCACCTCTTACAGTTTTCAGCATAGTTTGAGTTAGTTTGCTGAAAATCTGATAATATCCATGCCTGATCTGATGGCCCACATGTTGAAGATTTTGTTCAACACCAAGTGCTCATAAATGATTCAAAGAATGACAAAGAAATTCCCTGTGTTTCATAAACAAGAAGATAAAATTAGGTTGTGACTAAAGTTACAGTAAAAGTTCCCTAATATGACATTAATCAAAATTTAGGTCTCAGAAAAGTTTATCATCATCTTAGCTAAGTGGCAGGCAAACCTGCCTGGAAACGTAATCCAACCACACAGGAAATCTTTTCATTATGCTTGGAAACATGAAGATTTTATCTCCTCTTACTGAAGGGATTTATCTAATCTAAGGGTATACCTTCAGTAAATATCAGGAATTAATCCTTTAATGCTACAGACTTTGCATTAGTCATAGCATGTAGCAATGGGTGCCAGAAAATAATTAGAATTGTGTAAAGAAATTAAATATTTAGCTTTTTTTTAATTAATTGCTTTGTCTTTCATTAGTACCCCTGTAAATGTATAGTGCAACAGTTAGCAAGAATCTCAATATGTAAGCTACTCTTTATATAACAGCTCTCATTTTCAAAAAGCCCTACCAGTTACTGGTATTCATAAGACTGTAAAAAAATTAAATTAGAAAATCCATATAAATACTTAAGCATTCCAGTAAGCATACATAATTCTCATTGACTCTGGGCTGTTTTACTATAGGGACATTCTATGACATGACAAGGGGCAAGTTCTTTTCTCCTATCTGAGAAGTATTTAATGTCCAAATACAGAACAGCTGGAGGGTAACTGTGGCTCCACATTTTGAAATGGTTCATTCACAAGATCTGCAGTTGAAGTACTGTGCTCAAAACAGAATGTAAGAAAACTGGTTGTCTGGTATTGGGAATTAATCTCTCAGTATTTCAGTTTCTACTCTGTATGAATCTGTATCTGAGAGAGCTGCTTCAGTTTTTCAGTCAAAAAAATGAAATTTGGAATCTTAGGCCATGAATCTTATAATCTCTTTCAAACATTTTCCTTACATTGAGATCAATTATGCACTTTGAGCATCTCTTTCTTTCCACAGATTATAAAGTTTAGCTGCATTGTTCGGAAGTGAACATTTGATCCAGTGTGCCTCTCAACTTAAAGCTACCTCATAAGTTAAAGCTGCATGTGTGTGCATAGCTGAAACTAGGACAGGTATAAAAGCTATTTTTATTGCAATCTCATCCGTAAATCATCTCACAAAATTACATCAAAGAGCCATAGATTCATTTCCAGTGAAGGATGTATCCATGTTCACACTAGCTGCAAATTACGCAGTATGTTAATTAAATTTCTGAACAGCAGTTATAGTGAGTTGACACTGGCCCAATACCAGGCACCTGCCAAAGCTTCTCACTCACTCCTCTTTTGCAGAGGAACAGAGGAGAAAAAATTTAACAGACTACATAGGTTGAGATAAGGACCAGGAGAAATTGCTCGTCAAATATCACAGGCAAAATGGGCTCAACTTAGAGATATGCGTTGAATTTATTACACTAACAAAATCAGAGCAGGATAATAAAAAGTAAAATAAGCCCTCAACAACACCTTCTCCCCACCCCTGCCTCCTTCCCAGTCCTGTCTCTTACCCTAGCAGCTCAAGGAGACAGGGAATGGGGGTTATGATCAGTTCCTCACCTGAGGTTTTCTTTTGCTGCTCAGGGACAGGAGTCCCTCCCCTGCTGCACAGTGGGGTCCCTCCCACAGGAGACAGTTCTCCATGAGTTTATCTCCATCTCACGAGCAGCAGCTCCCTGGAAACTGCTACAACATGAGTTCCTCCCATGACAGACAGTCCTTCCAAAACTGCTGCAGCATGGGTCACTCTTCCACAGTGTGCAGTCCTCCAAGGACAGGCTGCTCCAGCTTGGGAGCAGTGGCCCTCTCTCCATGGGTTTCCCATGGGCTCACAGATACCCACCTGCTCAGGCATGGAGCTCCTCCATGGGCTGTGGGTGGATCTCTGCATCTCCAGGGCCCTCCATGGGCTCCAGGGACACAGCTGCTTCACCATGGTCTGCACCATGGGCTGCAGGAGAATCCCAGGTCTGATGCCTGGAGCATCTCCTCTCCCTCCTTCTGCACTGAGCTTGGTGTCACTATGTTGTTCTCCTTATGTGTTCTCACTAATCTCTTCTCTGGCCACAATTAAAACGGCATCACAACTTTTTGTTTTGATTTCTTCTCAAGTATGTTACTGCAGAGATGTTGTCACCATCTCTAATTGGCCCAGCGTTGGCCAGGTGCACATCCATCTTTGGAGCCATCAGGGATTGGATCTGCAGGACATGGAAGAAGCTTCTAGCAGCTTCTCACAGAAGCCAGCCCTGTAGCTCCCCCCACCACTAACAAAACCAGGCCAGGCAAAACCAATACACATCCTTGCTCATTTTTAAAATGTAGGAGAAGACAGTTGTAGAATTCTGTCACTTAAAATTTATAACATTATAGTAGCACTGAAGAAGTTGATGACTCTTACATGATTTGTCATGTTACAGCACATTTTCTCAATACAGAGCTCATAACAGAAGCATGTTGTTTATGTCACTTCAAATCCTCATTCAGCCAAGCTTCATTGATGTCTGAGAAACAGCAGGGCACCTTAATATTGCTATAGTAGCTGGTGCCTCTGATGCCAATGTCTGATATCTACAACTTCCATAACACAGTGACTTTGCAGCAATGACTTTAAAGTACTGCTGTGAGCTTTGTGGCACAGAGCAAAAGAATCAGTAGTCTGAAGAAGAGCAAATTCAAATGTTTTCTTAATATCCTCATAGCATAAAATATGATAGACTGTAGGAGCTATGAGTTGATGTAATCAACACCATACAGTAGGAAAACAAGAAAATACAGCTAGGCTCTGTAATTCAATGCCCATGGCGAATATTTTGACAAAACCTATCACTTATAGTATTCTCTAAGCTGAAGTGGAATAAACTAGTAAGCTTATTATATCAGAGAAAGAAAGTTGTGAAGCCTGAACATCTGTATGCAATAATGAACATTCTTTAACTGGAAACAAAGCCAAAGCAAATACCAACTGTTGCACTGAAAATTGTTGAGATTCACTCTTGATTTACTAACAGCTGGAATCTCTAATTATCTTAATATAATGAAGCACTTTAATCTTCACTAAAGTATGTTTCAAAAGCCTATCCAAAGATTTTTCTTCATCAGAAAAATGCAGTTAAGCATAATCTGTCAACAGTGTGTACAGTCTGATTAAATTCTGTTCTTGGCTTCAGCCATTTATTTCCACCTGTTGAGGTGACCTAAATATTCTGCACTGCAAATTTAATTTGGAATTCAGTTTAAAAAAATGCCATTTATTTTACNAGCTATTTTTATTGCAATCTCATCCGTAAATCATCTCACAAAATTACATCAAAGAGCCATAGATTCATTTCCAGTGAAGGATGTATCCATGTTCACACTAGCTGCAAATTATGCAGTATGTTAATTAAATTTCTGAACAGACTGTTATAGTGAGTTGACACTGGCCCAATACCAGGCACCTGCCAAAGCTTCTCACTCACTCCTCTTTTGCAGAGGAACAGAGGAGAAAAAATTTAACAGACTACATAGGTTGAGATAAGGACCAGGAGAAATTGCTCGTCAAATATCACAGGCAAAATGGGCTCAACTTAGAGATATGCGTTGAATTTATTACACTAACAAAATCAGAGCAGGATAATAAAAAGTAAAATAAGCCCTCAACAACACCTTCTCCCCACCCCTGCCTCCTTCCCAGTCCTGTCTCTTACCCTAGCAGCTCAAGGAGACAGGGAATGGGGGTTATGATCAGTTCCTCACCTGAGGTTTTCTTTTGCTGCTCAGGGACAGGAGTCCCTCCCCTGCTGCACAGTGGGGTCCCTCCCACAGGAGACAGTTCTCCATGAGTTTATCTCCATCTCACGAGCAGCAGCTCCCTGGAAACTGCTACAACATGAGTTCCTCCCATGACAGACAGTCCTTCCAAAACTGCTGCAGCATGGGTCACTCTTCCACAGTGTGCAGTCCTCCAAGGACAGGCTGCTCCAGCTTGGGAGCAGTGGCCCTCTCTCCATGGGTTTCCCATGGGCTCACAGATACCCACCTGCTCAGGCATGGAGCTCCTCCATGGGCTGTGGGTGGATCTCTGCATCCTCAGGGCCCTCCATGGGCTCCAGGGACACAGCTGCTTCACCATGGTCTGCACCATGGGCTGCAGGGGAATCCCAGGTCTGATGCCTGGAGCATCTCCTCTCCCTCCTTCTGCACTGAGCTTGGTGTCACTATGTTGTTCTCCTTATGTGTTCTCACTAATCTCTTCTCTGGCCACAATTAAAACGGCATCACAACTTTTTGTTTTGATTTCTTCTCAAGTATGTTACTGCAGAGATGTTGTCACCATCTCTAATTGGCCCAGCGTTGGCCAGGTGCACATCCATCTTTGGAGCCATCAGGGATTGGATCTGCAGGACATGGAAGAAGCTTCTAGCAGCTTCTCACAGAAGCCAGCCCTGTAGCTCCCCCCACCACTAACAAAACCAGGCCAGGCAAAACCAATACACATCCTTGCTCATTTTTAAAATGTAGGAGAAGACAGTTGTAGAATTCTGTCACTTAAAATTTATAACATTATAGTAGCACTGAAGAAGTTGATGACTCTTACATGATTTGTCATGTTACAGCACATTTTCTCAATACAGAGCTCATAACAGAAGCATGTTGTTTATGTCACTTCAAATCCTCATTCAGCCAAGCTTCATTGATGTCTGAGAAACAGCAGGGCACCTTAATATTGCTATAGTAGCTGGTGCCTCTGATGCCAATGTCTGATATCTACAACTTCCATAACACAGTGACTTATTAGCAATGACTTTAAAGTACTGCTGTGAGCTTTGTGGCACAGAGCAAAAGAATCAGTAGTCTGAAGAAGAGCAAATTCAAATGTTTTCTTAATATCCTCATAGCATAAAATATGATAGACTGTAGGAGCTATGAGTTGATGTAATCAACACCATACAGTAGGAAAACAAGAAAATACAGCTAGGCTCTGTAATTCAATGCCCATGGCGAATATTTTGACAAAACCTATCACTTATAGTATTCTCTAAGCTGAAGTGGAATAAACTAGTAAGCTTATTATATCAGAGAAAGAAAGTTGTGAAGCCTGAACATCTGTATGCAATAATGAACATTCTTTAACTGGAAACAAAGCCAAAGCAAATACCAACTGTTGCACTGAAAATTGTTGAGATTCACTCTTGATTTACTAACAGCTGGAATCTCTAATTATCTTAATATAATGAAGCACTTTAATCTTCACTAAAGTATGTTTCAAAAGCCTATCCAAAGATTTTTCTTCATCAGAAAAATGCAGTTAAGCATAATCTGTCAACAGTGTGTACAGTCTGATTAAATTCTGTTCTTGGCTTCAGCCATTTATTTCCACCTGTTGAGGTGACCTAAATATTCTGCACTGCAAATTTAATTTGGAATTCAGTTTAAAAAAATGCCATTTATTTTACAAATTTCATTTAAAGATGTGAGTTTTCTATTAAAGAAAACCCAAAACAAACAAGCCTCTCCCCTAACAAAAAAAAAAAAATTATATAGCAAGCAAAAAATTTAACATTTGTATTTTTCTATTGAGTTACTGTAATTTCACACATAAAAGACAGGAAATACTTCTGAAAAGCCATTTTCAACACAAACAATAGGCGCCTTAAGGATACCCAAGCTCCTCATTTTGAGTATGCATTCTGTAATGATATCCCCTATTACAACTGCAATAATTGTCTGTATGCTTACAGTTGCCATACTGGAGGGTTCTCCTTGTCACTAGAATTTCCTTGTCAAAATGATTTTTCTTGTCAGAAGAAAGTAGACTTTTCTCAGATATTAGTATTTTTATATAGCAATAGGTCCAAACAGAAGAAATAAGCAAAAATACCCCTTACATTGGTAAAAAAAAAACAACCAAACCCAAGATGGAATCCAGAGGAGAAATGGGTTTGAGTTCTAACATTCTTCATGTCTGGAAATTTGGAGGTCATAACTCAAAATCCTTGAAATGAATTATGGAAAGATGAAAGAGCTGAGTATTGATGTTAGTTTATTTTCTCTAGATTTAAATATCCTTGTTACATTTGTTGAGCTCATTTTGAAGTTATCCTTACTTTAACTGCCACCATTTAGGATTTCTTTTTAAAACAATGGTGTTATGAAGCAGAAGTGGCTAAACTAGCTTTGGGAGATGTTTTATAAAACTGTTTGAAAAGTCAGCTGGGGGATATATGAGTCAATCCTATCTTAATTTTTGTTAATTCCTTCAAAAAACTTCTAAGAGCAGGAGGTTGGGACATCTTCTTAAAAAATCCATTCTCAAACAGATTACGCAGATCCAGATGCTAACTAATTAATATAGTTTTTTATTTAACAGGTTTAATATCAGGCTGATAGTTATGTAGTTTACTATATCTCATTTTAGAACTTTTATTTTTGAAGTCAGTGCTACATTTTCTGTCCTAGCTTGGTAGCAAGGAAACTGATAAACTCTTGCTTAAAAATACTATTAGTAATTTATCTGCTCTACCCCTAAGTTCTGTTAGAAAGTAAATACCATTCCAATCCTGCTGACTTATGACTGTTCATACTATCAACTTGTTCCATATCCTCCTCAATTTCAGACTTATCCTCTGCTGAGCCATCTGCTATGATGAGTTCTAGCATGTGCATTGCTGTCATTCTTTCATAGTGGAACCTCTTGAACAATTTTAGCTTTTCTGTACAGGTCTTGCCTTCCCTAGGCACTCTTTAACTACCTGATCTGCAAATAAATGAATGGAGTTGCTAAAGTGTTTTTTATTTTCCTTTCTGAAGAGGGTATTGCTGTTTATGTTGATTCTTATGTTAATTGCTTTTCAAAATCATTTGGATTAATTTTTTTCTTTTTTTGCCAAAGTACCTCATATTTTCTACTTTTTTCTGAAAAAGCTCTCTTCGACTTTTTAGAGATAGGAGACATTTTCTTATGTCTAATGATTTGTCCTATCTTTTGGCTAAAACACCTTTTTTTTGTATTCATTAGTGCTGCACTATTTGGAAGGAATCCTTCAATAACTGCCACAAAACCTAGAAGGATTTAAACCCCTTAGCTTTTCTCTTCCTTAAAAGTGTCTTTATTTACATTGGCTACTTTTCAGCAGACCTACTGGTCCAGTGAGGATGCTAAATATGATGATAATCATGGTTAAACAGTCACTCCTCATCAAAAAAAACTTTACCCAGACCCTGAACACTGCTTGGCACCAAATCACAGATTGCAGCTCCTCTTGCAGGCACCCTATACAGCTGTTCTATGAAACAGGAATAATCAGGAAATTTAAAACTTTTCCCACTGTATTGCATCGTGGTGTTATGTTTGCCACATGTATGTAGCAGAGGAAGAGGGAAGGGGAGAAAGTGGAGTCTCCCACCATGCCTTAATTTGTCTTTCTGCCTCTTTATGTGTCTTGGCACATGGTGATAAATGACTGTCTGAAGACTCACTGCATGCAGAATCTACATTACTTGCTAGGATGGTTATTTTATTGGATTTGATTCTAGCTCTCTTTAACTTACACTGCTAATTTGTCACCAAAATGGCTTACTGTGAATTTTTTTGGTATTTCAGTGTGAAAATGACAGACTGTGGTCCTTACACAAGTCTGCTGTTGAATAGTATGTCAGAGACATCACGTCTGGCTAGACATTTCAGTCCCTTCATCTTGTTTCTTTTTCTCTGAAAATTAGGTGACACACAAGGTAAATGTCAAACGAGAGTAAACCACATTATTTTCATATAATGAACATGGCAAGGGTTCTGCCTAGGACATGTTACTTAACGTTAATGATGAAGTTGTGGTTTTAAATGTCAAGAAGGATAATTCAAGATAGCTTTTGAACTGTAATATTGGGGAAAAAACCAAACCTGAATGAATGAAAACCTGGCATTAGAGACTTTATTATTGATGTCTTTTTCTCTTTTGTGATTCCTTTGCTTGTTACTTTAGGGTTATTTTTGTGGATGACAGTCATCAACTTTTACTTCTACAAATCACAGTCTGTCATGGTTTTTTTCTTTGCATTTCTTATATGCCTCCAATACATTTTACAGACGACTGAGCACAGAAAAGTAGCATAGGTCCCTGCTAGTGTTCTTTATGTACATAAGGCTTCAAGATAGGCTTTGGCTGAATTTCTTTGGAAATAAACTTAATTTTGAGTTCTATTCTTCAAGCTTTTCACCAGAAGTTACAGTTATATTAAAAACTTAGGTGTTTCAAACTTTTAGAGAACAATGTAATATACTTTCCACTTTAACAGCAAAAGCCTTTTCTGCCCTGTAAAGTGAAAGGATATTGGTTTCAATAAATGCAAAAGCTTTTTAAGAATTATCAGTACTTTTAGGGAAAGATGGAGGACATGGAACGACTGGGCAGGAAGGTTCAGCTATTAAATTATTTCTATGTGAGTGTAAGAGTGACAAAAGGGTAACAGTCATTTTTATTTTTAGCTCTAATTATATATTTCTTAAGTCTATACTCTGTTTTGAATTTCAGTTCTAGTTAGAGTGAAATTTACATTTCAGAAAATAGGAATTTTGTTAATCAAAGAACTGAAGAGGAAAAAAATTATAAATTTTATGATTGAAGTTACAGTGATTGAAATTTTTCTCCTTTGAATACATATTTTCTGAGGGAGGTACTAGACCACTGTACTATCCTGTGACCTTCATCAATAGTAAATGTGGAATGACACTTAACAGCAGTAGTAACTCAGGACTAATTAGCATGCCAGCAATTTGCTTGTTCTTATTTCATGGTGTTGATTCCATTTGGTGATGCTTTGTGGTGAAATACAAGCCAAAGGAGCAGTAGAAGGGTTCTGTTTTTTTCCTCCATCTATACAGAGAACTGAATTAGTTACACATTAAAGACAGATTTTGCATCATTCCCACTGAGATCTGAACTGACCACACTGTTGTTTCCCAACATTTCAGCTTATAGAAGGTTTATTCCAAGAATATAGTAATTTTAATTTTCACAAAATTATATATCTGAACAAGACTTCTCCTGTTGTATGATTGCCCAAGTAATCAGAAGTTTGCCCAAGTTATTAGTGGTTTACTGCATAAAGGAACCTCCCAGTAGGAACTTGATTATTTGGAATGTGGACAAAATTAAGTCAATATATTATAATTTAAAGAATGACATTTTCAGCAAATGAAACCATTTCTATATCTATTTCTACAGTTATTTTTGGTGAACTTTCATCATCATGTCTCCAAAAATATGACCTAAAATCTTTCCCCCGTAGTTTGTTTCTGCCATTTTCCAGAAAACTGTTCTGGAATTAATCTTAACATAAATTTCCTACTGTATATATATAAGACTACAGCTGCTTAAATATGGCCTTAAATTGTTGTCAGCCAAGAAAACCTTTTTCGTATATAAGTTTTGGAGATTAAACTACAGTTGTGAAAATTTGAACCGTTTCATAAACAGCTCACTCCCCAAGCAGACTCCAGAAAAAGGAACTATACATGGGTACATGTACAATAAATAAATCATTGATGTTTTGCTTCAGCGTGCAGTATAATGAACACACCAGCTCCCTTATTCTCCTTCTCTTCCACCTGAAAGGATTAAAGACCTGTAATACTCTCAGTGTGTGAACAAATATCACCACACAGAACCCAGCTTTTCTATTAGCTTTTCTCTGCAATTTCAAAGTGTTCATCTGGAAAACTTTTTTTTTCATAAAGGCAATATTTTTTTTTAATCATTGATTTGATAGAAAATTTGCTTCTGCTACTGTTTATTAGAGATTCAAACCCCAGACATTAGAAAGAAGACATGAGGATTAATTAACAGCTTGAATACTCGGCTCAGGCTGAATCTTCAGGATAACAGCAGACTCTAATTTATACCAGGCAGGCTCACAAACCTAAGATACAAATATTTTGTAATGGTGATTTCCATTGCAGTGGTAATTCTTTCCCATTCTAACTAGCAGGTAATACCCTACGGATTAATTGCTTTTCCCATGTATGTCCTTCTTTTCTTCTACTAGTATTCTTGTCTCATTTTGCAGGAATATTTACTAAGTACCCATTTAGTACTACCTATTCTGCCACATTCTCCACAAGTATCAACAAACAAAGACAGACGTCAGAGTGAAAAGAGAAACAGTAGAAGATGCAGAACCAGTGATTATTAGAGGTAGCACATGGATACACACACATGTGCTGATTTTGGGTGGGGTAGAGCTACCTATCTTCACAGTGGCTGGTGTGGGGCTGTGTTTTGTGCTGAACACAGGGGTGATGATACAGAGATGTTTTTGTTATTGCTGGGCAGGGCTTACACAGGGCTTTTCTGCTTTTTGCTCTGCCCTGCTGGTGAGGAATTTTTGGGTGTTTAGGACTTGAGTCGAGACACAGTCAGAACAGGTAGCCCAAACTGACCAAAGGGGTGTTCCAGACCATGTGAACTCATGCTCAGTGTATAAATTGCGGGGGAAGCAGGAGGAATGGGGAGACATTTTAAATTATGGTGTTTGTCATCCCAAGTCACTGTTACACATGATGGGGCCCTGCTCTCCTGGAGATGGCTGAACCTGCCTGCCCTTGGGAATCAGTGAATTATTTTTCCTTGCTTGTCTGCACAACTTTTGCTTTCCCTCTTAAATTGTCTTAATCTCAACCCTTGAGTACTCCAGCTTTACCCTTCTGATCTCTTTTCAGTCCTACTGGTGGGGGAGTGAGTAGGTCTTAGCTGCTGGCTGTGGTTAAACCACAACAATGCATTATACCCCAAACATCCCAAGAAAACAGTAGATTTTGGTTTAATCCTTCCACTGCGATTACCAACGATAAAGTATGATTCTGCATGGTTCAAACTGCTGTGCTGTTAGATACCCCTGTGTTTGCAACTGCATGGTTTTTGCCTGAGATCTGGTTATCCTACTTCAAAATGATACATCCTTATATCAGAATATAAGGGAGAATTCTTTCAGCTCCAAACAGAAATAGGGAAAAGTATAATAGTAAACAAAATCAATGACTTAGAAAAAGTAGTTCTAAAATACTCAGCACATAAAACGTCTTGTCCTTCTTCATCTGAAGAAATAAGGTACCTTGCTGGAAAATGTATCCTGAGAACTGGAACTGAATTTTAAACAAACTGCTATGTGTTAAAAATGTAACACTTATCACCAAAGTGAGCAGGAAAGAAGCCACTTTATATGTAAATTTCTGTGCTACTCATGAAATCAAAAGTCTGGTATACACTCAGCAACCTAATTGTGCAGTGCACAGGCAGACACACAGACAGACATGACTACATCAGAATGGTCCCTGTTAATGGCACATATACGTTGGTAGCTACTCATAAAAGAAAGATACCTGGAGGTGCTAGGTGGTGTTTTTTCTTGACAGGCTAATATGGAATGCTCTTAGTAGGAATTGAGCACCATTACTGAAAACAAAAAAAAAAAACCTCTTCAGTTTCCTTTATTAAGAGTATATCTCAAGGAAAATTGTACACTTTGGCACCACCCAAAACTTAGATATCCCTTCAGGACATGGAAGTACAGATACATGCTTTTCACTTAGTTTTGTTTTGTTGAGATCAATTATTTGACTTTTTAAAATTTTTAATTATATGATCACACTGTTTTAGTTAAGATTATGTCAGCACTTCAGCTGTGAAAATATTTTCAGGGGACTTAAACTTGCCTAAAAAATTACTCAGAATTTCAGTGTGTTATAAAAAAAACCCTCAGTCTCAATAAGAACACTCTTTTATGATTAAGACTTCTCTTGCATTTAATATAAGGTTTTAAAAAAATGGGGTTTTTTTAAGTCTAAAGGAGAAATTTATTACTCACTGTCAAGCCTCTGTTTTATATATATTTTTTTTTTTGCCAAACTTCAGCTACGTTGTTTGTTATATTCAAAAATTTTTTTTTCCAAAAGGATAATGCAGTTTTCAATATAGACTAGTCTTTTCCTCTAAAGTGAGTTAGTAACAGTAACTTCAAAGTTACTGGAATGAAAACACAAGATTTGCTTAATTTCTGGTAAAAATGTCACCTAAGTGAACCAGAAGGAAAAATAACGCATGTAGATTTTATTTTTCCATCTTTATGCTGATTAACTCCATCCAAAAAAAAATTTCTATGCTACAACCCTGAAGGCAGAATCAAGCCCAAGTCATTAGCAAAATCTCTAGCCTGTCCCATTAAAATAAAAGAACCACCAAAACCCCACAGATGCATCATGCCATACACACACTACTGCTGTTTCTTTGACAAGTGACAGTCCTCAAAGGAACTTTTCATCCTTAGAAGTGTTACTTTTAACCATTGCATCTTCTCCATTCACCCATTCTATATCATGAAGAAATCTAATATCCATTTTCCAAAACCTAGCAGCAAGGAACAATTGCTGTCCATTGCAATTTGTAATATGTATAACCCTGTGTCAATAATGTTGTCTACAAGACTCAGCTCACTGGCAAAGATTTCTATTCAATTATAATAAAATGATACCAAACTCTGAGTAGTTTTTCAGAAGCCATGCTTAAAGAATACACTTCACAGTCCAGGGTGTTCAATTTATAAGCTCCCAACCACGTGCAGTCTGTAAGACCTCATTGAAATTGTTCATTTATCCTGAGGTGCCAAATGATTCTGGAGAGCAACAGTAAATTGTATGGCTCAAATAATGACAGGAAAACTGCTCTGAAAGCAGGGTAGGGTTGATTTAATAGGGAAGTCAAATATGGGCACTATAAAATTAAGGAAAAAGTTGCAAAAAATGTATAGTAATTATGAAATCAAGACTTAAAATACCTTTAAGATTAATTTCTTTAGGAAATAAAGCCATACACTACAAAGATTTGAAAAATTGAACTATATCATAAGAGCAGTGTGTTTGGAAAGCAGTTTAAAAGTGGATTACTAGCCAAAAATATCTACCATGAAAATATGTCAAAAAAAAACCCAGGAATCACATTGAAGTAATCCAGCCAGGGCACTGCTGCAGAGAAATCAGTTATTTAGTGTGCTGCCAATTTGCAGAAACATGAGTCTCATCAAATTTGCAATAGCAAAAATCCAGTTGATCAAATCATATTTCAAAGTACACATACTGTCTGTCTCAGAAGTAAAAAAGTTAGAACAGTTAAGATGCAAAATTTACCTTTTAGAGATTATGGAACTTCAGTAAGGTGTAACTATCACAGACCAGGATTAATTTATATAAACCTTTTAGACTTGGGTGAAGTTGGAAATGTGCCTGGTCTATTGAATTTCAGGATGCAGTCATTTATTAACTTAGACTTCACAAAAATGGGTTAGGATTTTGGCTAGGGTCTCTTTTGCAGGTGTGAACATCTGAGATAATTTACTCTAAATCCAAACCTACTTCCAAATGCAAGGACACCTGTTATTGTTTAACTTCCCTACAATTCAGGTCATGATCACCATTTTCAGGCTGGTCTGTTTGTTTCCTTGTTTATATTCAACAGTTACAAAGATAATGATGACAGATTTCTCCTGTGATTTTAAAGGTATTTTATACCTAAACAAGAAAATTTAATTGAAACTGCATTTGGCAACAACTCAGAAGTTAGGAAAGTTTAATTCTGTAACACATGCGCCTTTTAAAAAACACTAATTTTCAGGAAAAAAAAGAAGTGTTTTTTATCAAAAATAGCAGACAGAAATTTTGCCACTTAAATTTACTTCTCAAACAGGAAGATGAAATATTGACTATGGACTTTCATATACACAAAAATACCTTACTCAGTATGAAATGGATGTTTGAAACTGGTGATACAGTTGTTTGTCCAAGAGTCTGCACTGCTAGTTTAGCTGGCTGGTGGCATTGGTATAGTGTTCTATGAAGCTTTTACTGGTTTACAGGCATTAACCAAGGGAGTAAATATTTACTTTTCTTCCAGTAAGACACAGGAAGACAAAGGTCAGTGTTTTCCTCATGACACACAATAGCTAGATATTAATTTGGGTAGAGTGCTATGCTTACATATATTATTGAAATAGACATATGTTGTCACATTCCTACATTGTTACATATCTAAAAATAGAAATGTTAACATCCCTTGCAAACTATATTTCTGGAATTGCTTTCCTTTTAAGCTAACATTAAACAATGAGATAAAATCCAGGGCAAAAATAAACCCCCCTCCTTTCAAAACTTCTTCTTGGAGTAGTATTGGAATACTGCTGCAAGCAATTCTATGCCTACATCTGACTGAATATAGCAGTTAAATAATTGTTTATGTAATCTTTAAGAGTAGTGTGTTCCAGCCAAGCTGAAACAAGTAATTGCCATGCAATTTTCTTAGTCTTTGTACAATTGTATTTAAAACTTTGCATTTAAAGTGAGTTTTTTATGGTTTTGTTTATCTGTTTTCCCTCTCTCTCTTCACAGCATCTCTTCTGACATTTTTTTCCAGAAAGCCCATGTTTTGGCTCCATGTCTTTTGCAGCATCTAGACAGTGTTGTAAAAAGGCTTTACATTTTAGGCCAACCAGTCATCACTTCCCAGTTACATCTTTTGGGGATAAAAACCCCAGAGCTAGTGTACAGAAGGGCAGTGCTTCCTTTTATTATGACTGTCACAGAAATCATATGTTCCATGGCTTCCAAAGAGCAGGAGAGGTGGAGAAGGTCAGTGGATTGTGAAAAAATGCTGAATGTCACAACTCTTTTTAAATTTTCAGCAAGTCATACTCCTCAGACCTTAGCTTGTATATCTGACTACTGGCTCAAAACCAGGCAGATACTTAAACAGGATATTGTTTTCTTCTCACAGTTTTTCACAGGAAAACAAAAATATATAGGTTAGTCATGTTGTGCAGGATGATTTCAAAAAGAGGATGTAATGGATCTTCAAAAATTCAGGTTTGCAAGAAGGCTATCTGCAAATTAAGCCATCATCATCAGATGCCATACTTAAGGTCTGCTATTTCCCACAGAAAATCATGTGAAGTAGAAATGAGAAAGCCATTAACTTAGTAAATTATAGAGATTTCTGCATTTTCAAGTTTATTGCTTAGTGCAAAAAGGTAAAATTAATAATTTGGCTTACAAAATAAGGATTAAAATGACTATCAGTCCAAATAGCATTTTCTCCATAACTTATTGTTGATGAGCACTGAAAGATTACTGCTGGGAAAATCACTCAATAAAGCTTAAACATTATCTGATTACCATTTGATTGTTTAAGAAAAGTCAAGTATGGTGCAGAGGATTTTTTTGTAATTGGATTTTTTTTTTAAAGCATCTGATGTTTTGGATGTGGAATGGTTGCAACTCTAAAAAATCAGTTATGGAAATTACCCCTAGATAAACTAACATATTATTAGTGCACAATTAAAATACAGAAGGGAAACAAGTTTATCCGTGAAGTACCTCTGAATCTTTCAACTGATGAAAATTAGTACAGATGGTTTAAGGATTTCTTAGGTTGATTAATTGTGTTTTCAAGCCATCAGGAAAGATACAATCCCAAAGTGTATAACCATCCACTTTTTAAAAACTCAGTCGAGGCTGTAAAGTTTTAATTTTTCATTTTTGGACAAAAATGTTACAGACCATGTTTCTAAGGAATGTAGCTGCAATCTTCACTAAGATCTGACACAAAAAATTGAGAGAAATTATCATACAGACTTATTTTTTGTATCCAAGTGTATATACTTGCAAACATCTCTCCTGAAGTATCAATCGTGAGAAATCATAGTATTGTGGTTCAATTTGTTTATTATATATAAGAATTACTGGTCAGGTTTATTTTAAAATTATAACAATTATACAGTGCAAGTTTAAGGAAACATGAGGGTTTATGTGGCTAAGAAACTACTGTCATTATGATTTCATTGTATGCATTGCAAAAAAAAAACTTTGCATCAGACTGTGGGAACTATTAAAGAAATAATTAATTTTCCTTTGGTTAATTTTCTTCCTATGTGGACTCCACACATATAAATACTTGGATTTAAAGCTCAGAAGTTTATACATTTAGCATATTTCACAGAGAGAATCTGTTCCACTGAAATCAGTAAGGCTGTTCTTGTATAATGAACTTCATATGTAGCATGTGGCAAGCTTAGTCTTACCTACCACTATATAAAGGGTAAAAAGATGTGCAGATAAACAGTGAAAAGAAAAATTATGAATGTGTAAAAATATTTCATGTTACATAACTTTTATTACAAATAAGAACACTTAACTAAAATTAAAGGCACTTAAGAGTGTAAGATCTGTCCATCCCCGTGCATAAGAAATCAAACAAGGCAGGCAGGAAACTGAAATGGCTGAGCAAGGACCTGCTGCTCAAACTGCAAAGTAAGAAAGAAAGCTATGTCAGTGGAAGCAGGGATAGGTTACTTGTGGGAAGTACAAGAATACAGTTTGAATGTGCAGGAATGGGATCCGGGAAGCCAAGACACAGATGGAATGGAACTCGGTAATGGATATGAAGAAGAAGGCATTGTATAAGCACGTTGGTCATAAAAGAAAGGCCAAATTGTACCCCATCCCCTGATGGACCTACACAGGCTGGGGGATGACCAGATCCAGAGCAGATCTGCTGTGGACTGGGGAGTGTTGGTGGATGAGAGGCTGGACATCACCCAGCCATGTGACTCACAGCCCAGAAAGCCAAACTTGTCCTGGATTGCACCAAAAGCAGTGTGGGCAACAGTGTGAGCGAGGGGATTCTGCCCCTCTGCTTGGTTTGGTGAGACACCTCCTGCAGTGCTGCATCCAGCTCCAAGGTCCCCAGCACAGGAGAGACATCAACCTATTGGAGCAAGTCCAGATGAGGGCCCACCAAGGTGATTAAATGGATGGAGCTCATGTCCTATGAAGAAAGGCTGAGAAAACTCTGATTTTTCAACCTGGAAAAGAGAAGGTTTTGGAGAGACCTAATATCCAATATGAATAGGACACCTCATGCACATGAATCAAGTTACTCTTGTAGTTCTATATGTCACATCCTAGCCTCTCTCCTTTTTGAGCAAAGGATAGTTGTGAATTCTTTTGTGAAGCATCCAACTTTGTTTGAATGGGCAATATATTGAATTACTTTTCCCTAAGTTGCATGTTCTTTGTCCCATCAAAATAACTGGCCAGTGATGCCCCTGTCCTTATCTTGACCAACAAGCTTCTTCATTTCCCTGGTCCTCCCTGGAGGAGAGGGACTGAGAGAGCAGCTGAGTGGGGTCTTGCAGATGGCCAAGGTCATCCCACCATAATAGCAAAGTCGGCTGCCAGTGGTAGAGGGCAGCAATGTTTTTGCATGCTAAACAAAGTATGATGGTCCATTCTCATAATCTGGGCTATCAAAAAAATCACAAGGTAAGTGTTTTAATAATGTGTAATTTGAAAAGCCTTTTTTCTCTCCAATATTGAGCAAAGTTTTAGAATGTACTAATTCAAATGTATATTTGAATTATTCAAATGTTTTAGAATGTAATAATTCAAAGCTGTTGTATAACATAGTTCATTCACACCTGTGTGAGGTAAGGTATTTAATAAGGCAATACCACTAATGGCTCTAAAAGTCTGAAACCTTTCAGGTGTTCTCAGCAGTAGCAAGCAATTTCTAGATGATTTCTAGGGAATTTAACTACTGTAACCACTTTTGTTTTTATAAATAATTTCTTCAGGTAAAAAAGTTTTCAGCTTACAGGTGATATTTACTGAGACAACTAATATGCTATAAAATTAGAGGAAAAGAACTACAGAATAGATGGGTGATGTACTTGAAGGGCCGTATTCTGACATTCTCAGTCTATGAACTGGATAATGTAATCTTAATTATACACTCTAATTCCACTTCAGTAATTAGCAAACCTCGTCACTATGCATTTTGAGGTCTGCTATTCTCAGAATTACCTTTATGGCTAGTCTCTGTTGACAGTGCACTTTCATAGGGCCAATTTAAAAACTTTTAGAACAGAAACATAATTGAAGGCAATTGCATAATGTCAAAGATTTACACTAATTAGAACAATCAAAATATCTGAAGGAGTAAATGCATCTGCAAATCTGAGGGCTTTGCAAGGAAATTGGGGGGATAGGTTATGGAAAATGATCTCATCAACATAGCACAAAGAAGTACTGGCGTTAGACTGAACTCAAATCAACAATTCTGGCAAAGCAGAAAATTCCTCTCACAACAGGCAATTTGAAAGCCAATTAACATATGAATTGCAAGCAGGACATGCAATAAAATCTCAGTGTGCTATTGGAAAAAAAAGAAAGGAAAACTTTGCAATAAAATCTAAGATGGGAAGGAGGTGCTGTTCTGCTAATCTAGTGATGATCCTAGAGGGTGAGACAGAGCTTTCCCTATTCTTAAGGCTGCAAAGGCTAATCTGACATCAAAGACAAGGTAGGAATCCATTAACTAATAGGTCTGGGAAGAGACAAAAATAGGAACACATCTAAACTCTGACACTTCCCTCTGGAGTGCCCTTAACATAACTCCTGCAAAGGGGTTCCTAGAGTAAGAAAGAAAATGTATCTAGGCCTGGTGAGAAGGTGAGAGTATCCAAGGAGGAGTCATGTTGCCTGCAGTCACATTAATATTGCTCTGTGAATGTGAGAAGGCTGAAGGGTAACTCCACACTTGTGAAGGCAAATACTCATATCTGAGTGCCCAGACTTAACACTTAAAAGATGGGGCATGTATTCTGAGGTCAAACACGGCAATTCAAGTGGCTGTAATTGCAGGGCTCAATCAACTGATGGTGTAGACACTGAAATTCCTCACCACTTAGGTAGTCAAAAGCTTTTAGTACAATAATATGTAGTATCATTTCCCCTGTGGTATTAGGCAGATGCTTTAGTAAACTATCTTCGGAGTAGAAGGAAGGCAGCCTGTAACTGAGGGATTAGTTCAGGCTGCTGTGCTAGACTTCCTAAGGGATGATTTAGTAGTGCACTTTGCTTATGTCAGCAAATATTATGCCACCACTATCAATACATATCATATGTATATATATATATGATCACATGAATATATGATTAAATGATAGATATCATTTGTTATAAGGCACAATCTGGTCTGCAAAAACAAAGCCTTTTTAATATCCAACACACTTTTGATTCAAAACAGCTCCAGCTTATTATATCAGTAACATAAAAGAACATCAAGTTCCTTCTTCCTTCTTTATTGTTGGGCTTTTTACCATGCTGTGGTAGCACCACATTGTGCTGTTTTTCATGAGAAGATACAGTACCCATGATTAAAGCCCTGTGGTGATAGTACATGGCTAGTTTTAGGCGCAAGTCAGATATGCAATAATTGCTATTTATGTTTGTGTTTATGTGAATGAATAAAACAGATATACATATAAAACCTCATGGCTTTATTTAGGAACAGTGATTTCATGCAAATGTAATGAGGATTGCATTTCAATATGTGATGCTAGTATGATAGACAACAGTTGGTAACAAAACACTTGCTGTTCCTTTGAATTTTTCTCTTCGATGTGCATAGGAATGGCACTGTGAATTTTTGCACTATACAATGACAGAAGATCATTGTTTTACTATAGGACTACAAATGTTTTTAGTTCTTCAAGCAAATATAAAACATATTACAGCTATTTTAAAGTGTATGATATTTGTTTTATGCACGAATAGAGAAGTAGTTATCAGTAAAATCTATGTAATTTTGTTATTTCTGCTTCTGTTTTCAAATAGATAGTTTATTGATTATTCAATTTGCTCATAGGCAAGAATTTCCATGATAATGTCTAAGAATTAGGGTAAACAGACCTAGGTAATGCACCATTTAGTTCATGGTGTTGTAAGATATTTATCTATATGCTATGGTTATGATATTACATGCTGTAAGGTAAATTTCGAGATGAATGTCTCAACAAGCTGCTTCGGGTACTGACAGTATCATCTCAAGCAGCAAAGATCTGCTTCAGATTTCTTTACATATAACTTTGATGTCAGGTTTTCTCAGGGTAAAATACACTATATGCCTATTTTATGGGTAGATTTTGCCACCTAAACTCATCTGGGGATCAATTTTTCAAAGTAGTTTCATTAAAGGATCAGCTCCCATTTAGTCTGAGCTGGAAGGTACCTGTACAAATCCTTCTGTGTAGGTACGAAACTGCTTTTGAAACTGGTCAGGATGAGACACCAAAGTGCCTTGACCATTTTGTGCTTTAATACTCATTTTCAGATTAAATTCCTTTATTAATTATATTCACAATTATTTTTCAAAAGCTGTAGACGATTTTGGTGAAAGGACAGCTCTTAGATATCTTCTCATGAAGGTCAGCATAGAAAAGCATTTCTGATGTAGGACTGATTGGTGCAAAATGTAGTAAGAATGTAGTAAGAAAATCTTCAGGCGCCACCATTGGTTGGGATAACTTTCTCACTGATTTTTTGAGTCATTCTTTGGTACTTAATTTACCCACTTTTGCTGGAAACCTTAAAAGTAATCACAGCTCAAGGCTAGCTGCCAAATAGATTGAAAATTGAGCTTATATCACTGCACCCTTTCTGTAGACTGATTGCTCTTCTGCTATTCCACCTCTATATTAAATAGTCCAGAAAGCTGCTAAAGTTCTAGTGTCTATTATACACACTGGTCTCCCAGATATCCTCTGTGTAAGCCCAATCTTTTTTTTATTAAAGACATCTTTATTATAACCTTCTTCCTTACAATTCACTACTGAATCACTCTCTATGACAAACTATTCATAAAACAAGACACAAGTTTTTACATGGTTCAACTGAGTCTTACTTGTTCTCCATACTTCCAAAGCTGTCCACAGAGACTTATCACACTGAATAACATTTCTTTGGCAGTCCCTAATAGATACAGTGTGTGTTTACTTGCTCCTGCACCACTATAGCATTGAATATTTTCATTTAACCCTTTAGAGTGAAGCACGAGTGACAAGACTTGACTGCAGGTTCTCCTTTTTGTTGCATTTTTAATAATTTCAAGTCTGTCACTACTCAGTGAGGTTGGATTTTCGCAGATGTCAATTAGTCTTCCTGAAATACTAATATTTCACCTCTAGAAGCTTAATCTTCTAGCTAAAAGTCCATACAGAATAGTACAGATTGTACAGAATCCTACGGGACAAATTCTTAACACTTCTTAATGTAACAAAAGGGGAGGTAGTTATAGAGATATAGCTTTTTTTGCCAATACCTCCAGAGAAAATGTAGAAGTCCTAAAGCTGGAAAATTAAAATTAAAAAGTGTTATTATACAGAAGAGTAAATAGGAGTGCAGATATCTGTATCTGTAGATATATGAATATTTTTATAAGAATAAGAATATTTTTTTAACATCATTCCACAAGTAGCAGAAAGACATGCAGAAGTATGAAAATTAGTAGAAAGATAATCAAGTGTTTCCTTATTTGAAGGTAGTACCCAGATTAGTATCCAACCTTCAGTTTTTCCTCAGCACTGAACATCGAATTATTTAAATGTGAACAAAAATAAATGACTGCTATTTCAGCAGTTCCATGAGCCAGGAAGACTCAACTGCCAAGAAGTAGCCTTAATTTTCAGACCAGCAGCTATGTTTACATGACCTAGAGGAGCCACAATGAAATAAGGCTCAGCCCTCCTGCTACCCGTGGACCAGGTGGTTCACTGCCAGTGTACACATAGCCATGCCCGCTACAGTTCTGCCAGTTTTGGTATCTGGAGCCCTGTGACTCTTCTGCCTGACATGCAATAAACATTCTCAGGAAAAAGACAGGGAAGGGAGCATTCAGAGCAGCAAGTACTCAGATGCATCAATTCTTACTCTTTCCTTGCTGTATGTCTTGCAAACATTGTCCTTATGCCTACTCCTACACACACTCCCAACTTCCTTCATGTGCCAGCTGTGCTTTGGCTATCCACACAGAAATCTGACAGCAGATTGAGGAATGCTGTGGGGACAGTTCCTATCTTCAGCCATTTCAGCCATGACTGGGATTCTGCTGTTGATGGTTGGAGCTATTGTCTTCACAAGTACAGCTTAAGAACAATCTGGTTTGTGTTCTTGTTCAAGAGGCTGGGGAAAGAAAGGTACACAGTATCATAGGAGTGATATGCCTGTGTCTGGCTGTGTATTGATGCCTACTGGAGCCTTTCCAGATGAGAGATGATTCTTCCTAATACACAATCACTTTCTGGGCTCTTGATAGGTACAGATTTCAGCTCTGAAATCCATACATGAAATCACCAGGGGAGCAAGCAGTGCTCTGCTACTGCAGCCACAGCAAGCTCCAGGTGTTGCTATGATGACTCAGGTAGCACAGCCCATTTTTAGTTCTGTCAAAGGTGAATGATTTTAAGCACCATTTGTCTCCTAGGTGTAGTCCAATGGCTGCTGGGAAGGGCAGAAAATTTGCCACTCTCTCAAGTTAGCCTTGGATCCTGCCCCTATGGCTGTTGTGCTGAACCACTGACTGGAAGAGGTTTGTAAGGTAACTTCCTACTCCAGCAGCCAAGGCAGAAACTCAACACAAGAGCAGCTGAAGTATAGAATTCATGTCTATCATCCTTCTGGCAGGAGTGCAGGCCAAGAGTCAGGTGTACAAGTTTGTCTGAGGCAATGAAGTTCAAGTAGGAAGATTACAGACTTTGTATGTGTGTGCACTTTATGCATGGGAAGCTGCAGATAATCTATCTCCTCTTTATCAGTTACTTCCTGATGCCTTTTGCTGATACTAGATCAGATCAGTTTTTTAAAAATTCTGATTCAGGGTAGCAATGGGCCAGCTTTGTTCACAGTTAGAAACCCTAGTAGAATCTTAGACTGAGGGGGAACTACTTAAGATGAAAAATATCAGAAAATGGCTGCCTTCAAAAACATCTTCTCAGGACGGCTAAGCTGATGATGTCTATCACATTCAGTCCAGAACACAAGCAATATAAGATTTGCTTAATGCCTCCTGCCCAGTACAGAAAACACACAATTTTACTTTATTTACTTTCTTAAGCCATCTACTCTGTCCCTACATAACTCTGATGGGTAAAAACTGCCAAACATGCTTTGCTATTCAGAATAGTTCATCTTGGATTGTTACTTAGTTTTACTGTTTCTCAAGGGATCAATTGGTATCAATTGATTATTCTTAAGAATAGAATTATTAAGGTCTTTGAGATGGAATAACTGTGAAAACACATTTTTGTTAAGATAGCATGAACATGCCAAATGTCTTAGAAATATGTTTGGAAGGGCAAATAAACAATTCTTTCAGCAGGCAAACATTGGCAATATGAGCTTTAACTCCTGAACATGGCCTTTCTGCACCTTCCTAGCTGCTGCTGGAAGGAAAATCAGATGAATAGTGCATGACATTAATTCACGGTGATGAAAACATGAACACTGAGTGCATATAACATAGTAATCTCGAAGAAAATTATGTCCCTTTTTGCCCTTGTAAACATATAGAGCAGAGACATACGTTCAGTTCATCTCATTTTAAAGGAGAGAGTAGTGTGAAAACACAATGGGCTCCTGTTATTCAAACAATTCCCCACATCTAACTTACACTTACATTTTTCTATTTTTTTTTTGTAGTGCCAAATGTATCCCGAAAGCATATTTCAAAAGCATGCATTTTTTGCAGTTTTTCCAAGTGGAAGATGTACTTTTAATAGGGTCTGGAGTAAAGTACCATTATTTTTTTTAAATATATAAGGAGCCTTCTTAAGTTCAAGTGGCTGCAGAACTTTTCTGAATATATGTTTATGTTTGCTGTATCCCCTCTAGGAAATGTAATTTATCTTGTTTTGACTTGTGCTATACTTTACTTTACTATGCTGTTAATGCTGGTGCTAACAATTAGATATTCTGTTTAAAATGACATGACTATTATGTTTCAATCAAAATGAAGATTAATCACCAGAAAGAGTAACCAGTTAATTCAACTTTATTTTAAATAGTATTCAATTATGTTGTAATCAATTTGGTTCTGATAAAACTAGAAAAGCACGTTATTTTACCCCTAATTTTATATTCCCAATTGTCTGTTTATATTAAAGTGAATGATGGATCTAGAGTCTAATTATAGTAAGTTTCGTAAGACAGCATACACATGCTGTTCATACAGAGAGAACATTGAGAGGCAAACATGTTCTGCAGATACCATAAATCATAAGAGAAATGTTTTCTTGTTAGATTGTTTAATGTAGTAAACTCTTTTCTTCCTAATAGNAGGGAAGGGAAGGGAAGGGAAGGGAAAAAGAAAGGGCAATCAGACATAATGTACTAACATTTTGGACAGCTTCCCTTTTGCTTTAATTTCTAAAAATTTATCCTACAAAGTGACATCCTAGTCTTGTTATCTCACCCCTAGAAATGTGACTTTCATCTTACCTAGGTGTACATTCCTTGCAAAGGAATGTCCCTTAGATGAAGATATTTCCTAATTTAGTTGTTCAGGTTGAAACAATTACTTCTCCATATATTAGCAAAAATCTTCACCATACACATGGGATTGTAATAAGAAAAAAATAAGACATTACTATCAGTCAAACTTACATAATTAATACAGGAAAACCATAAAAGGAAGTGGTACAAAAACTTCTTAGTATCTATCTTTTTTTCTAGTATTGTGCTCCTCTCTGTCCTACAAGGACTTTTCAGTGCAGGAGAAATAAATGCACCAGAAATAGGTCCTGGTAAGTAATAGCAGCTACCCCATTTAAACACTTTTAATCTTGGAACTTATTCAAATCATGAGGTATATTTAGAATTAGATACACAAACTACAGAAACTAGAGGTGCCATATGCTGCAGGTTTATCAATCTCATTTGCATTTGTGGTCACAGTAAGAGCAAAGGACATGAAAAGTTATATTTACTTGAACAAGGATTAAGTATTTTCTATGGAATTATTATATTTTTTTTCCTACATTGTGAAAACAAATCCCAGATTAGAATTTAAAAGGACAAATGCAGGCCTTAAAGATGGAGGCAATATAATATATTTTTTATTTATTTATTTATTTACTCAATAAATAAATTATTAAATAATTGAGAATTGATGGAAATGCTTAGAAATGGAGAAACAGCATAAAATATTATGGTAAAAGGTATTTAAATATATTTCATACTATTAGCTGGTCCAGGGTGAAGAAAATGAATAAAAACTTGAGCACTTAATAAAATAACCATAGTATCTGAATTAAAGTCATTATCTTTGAGATCTTGCAGAAAAGAGAGGTCTCAGGGGACTGAAGAGGGGCAAGCCATTGCATTCCACTAGGAAAGGGAAGACTTGAGAAACCACTGAGCAGTCACGGTAGTTTCAGTATGTGCAAAGATACTGGGAGAAGTTATTAAACAGCCAATTTATAACCACTCTACAGGAAAATAAAAAGGTGATGAAAAACAGCCAACACAGCCCTCTCAAGAGTAAATCATGTCAAAACAATCTAATTTCCTCCTTTGACACAGTAACTTTCAGTATAAGGGATAAGAAGGAAGTAGGAGATGAGATCTCTTTACTTTAATAAAGCTTTTTACACAGTGCCACATGAGACCTCGTAGGGAAGCCAGAAAAATACAGCCCTATAGGCCCAGCCTGAACAAAAGATTTAAACAATATCGAGGACATGTAATACATGCTAACATACAGGATTAAATTACTTCACAACACAGTATAAAAGCAAAAATTAGGCCTTGGCCTTCCTGAGCTCAACCACTAAACCATTTTCTGTTTATGTCCTCTGATTTCAGTGAAAGTGTTTGTTTATTGCAGGTTTTGAACTTAGGCTGAACTGAATCTGTGGTTAGAAAATGCATTTTACCTGTTATTACAAGGAGGCTGAGATTAATTTTTTGAAATATCAAAAAAACAAAACAAAACCCTAGATTTTTTTGTATTAATTGTTAAGCGAAATGACTCATTTATAACCTCAGCCAAGATTAGCAACAGAATCTGTCCAGGATAAGGTAAAATCCATTCTGAACTTGCCGTGTCACTATGGGATCATAAAAGTCAAAATTTGGAGGGCCCAATGTGATGTGGTAACAGGTAATTGTGATCATCCCGGTGGCCAACCATCAATGTAACTTCAGAATGATAATCCAGAGGGGAAGATTCCTCCATTGACACATGTAATACACAGATCCTTCTGAATATTGAAAAACTCTAGAACACAGGCTCCCACCAGCCTGTTTCATGTCATACGACTTTAAAGGTTTCATAATTACTTTATGGCAGGAGAATAATTGATGTAAGCAGTGATCTAGCAACATTCATCTGGGTTATAGTGTAAATTATTATTATAGCAACTAATAATAACAATTTTGATCAATAATCATATGGGCCAGAACTTAACAAGCCATAGCCTATTCCAAAAAACAGGCCAACAAATGTACCTGATAAGTTGATAGTTACAGTTACTTAAGCCAAATATAATTAATTTAACAAGAAGAAAGCAAAGACTAGTGTTCTTCTGAACAGTCTAATAACCAGAGTTTAGTGTCATGAATGGAAGACAGTCAGCCAGGAGAAAGAGGAAACAGAATCAGAACATGTGAAGAATTACAAATATCAGACATGGTAGAATGTGATATTCTATCCTTAGCAATGAAATTCTGAAACCTAAAACTTCACACAAGACACTGGTTTTCCTGACATTTCACCAAATTGCAGTTCTGCCCAACCCCCTGACATTTTTATTATTTGTAATTATAGATTATGTTGTATATTGGTTTTCTACTTTGAAATAGAGTTGTGCTCTTAATACAAAGCCTAAGTGTTCAAAAGGGAAATAACTTCATTAAAATTTGGTTAGGAAAAGAGAAACCTTAACCATTCAAACAGTATGTATGCCTATTTGTATATATATATATATATATATATATAAAATCTACCTGAACAACCTAGATGCAGGACTTGAAAGAATACTTAGTTTGCATATGATAAAAAATTGGGAGGAGCTGTTGACTGCCTCCAAGGCAGGGAGGCTCTGCAGAGACACCTCAATAAATTAGAGACAAGGGCAATCACCAACCATATGAGGTCTAACAAGGGAAAGCACAGATTCTGCACCTGGGATGCAATAACACTGGGTGTACAGATAGACTGGGGAATGAGAAACTGGAAAGCAGCGCCATGGAAAGAGGCCTGGATGTCCTGGTCGATGGTAAGTTGAACCTGAGCCAGCAGTGTCCTGGCAGCCAGGAGGGACAACCCTGCCCTGGGGTGTATCAGGCACAGCATGGCCAGCCGGGCAAGGGAGGGGATTGTCCTGCTCTGCTCTGAGCTGGGGCAGCCTTGCCTCGAGGGTGGGGGGGGGCAGCTTTGGGTGCCACAGTATAAAAAAGACATTAATAAAGCTCTTAGAGAGTGTCCAAAGGAGGTTAGTGGAACTGGTGAAGGGCCTGGAGGGGAAGCTGCATGAGGAGCAGCTGAGGTTGCTTGGTCTGTTCAGCTTGGAGGAGACTGAGGGGGGACCTCGTCGCAATCTACAATTTTCTTATGAGGGGAAGAGGAGGGGCAGGCACTGATCTTTTTTCTTTGCAGTGACCAGTGACAGGACCCGAGGGAACGGCCTGAAGTTCTGTCAGGAGAGGTTTAGGTTGGATTTTAGAAAAATGGTTCTTCACCTAGAGGGTGGCTGGCCATTGGAAGAGGGTCCCTGGGGAAGTGGTCACAGCACTAATTCTGGTAGAGTTCAAGACTTAATCATTTAAAGAGCAATCTCAGGCACATGCTGTGATTCTTGTGCAGGGCCAGGAGTCAGACTTCGATAATCCTAGTGATTATCAAATCAACTTCCAATTTAGAATATTCTGTTATGATGAAATGCTGTGATATGTGTATGTACATGTACACATGTATATACAAATGTTATATATATGTTTATGTACACAGACTTATTTCTGCACATACATGCATGTACAGACCTCACAATCCTAAGTTTTAAGCTAACTTGAGTAACTTGAGTTACCAAAGAAAGGACAGCACTGGAGTCAAGTCTTATAAAAAAAAAAACCCAGTACTGTGGTTCAAGCACTGTTTTTATAAGCAAATTTTGAAGTGAAATTCAAAATTTGAAGTGAAGTGAAAGGTAGATAACATTTTGTTAGAAGATGTACTTTATTGGTTGTTGTAGCTTATAGAACTTCACAAGAAAAGTAGTGGAGCAGGTGAGGAAGAGAAATGTCAGACAGTATCCGTTAATCACATGCGTAAATAAACCAGTAAAGGACATGAAAAAAGGCATAGTACAAGGGCTATGCCTTCGCAAACACTGAGAAGAAAACAGAGTAGAACCTCTCATAATGTCCAGTCCCTTGAAGAAAGCGCAGCCACTCGACACCTATCTGTGCTCTAAAATCATGCTGCTCTCCAGTATTTTTCAGTGCACTAAAAGTTCAGCAGCCTAGATAAAAACCACTATAAGATGAGTGCACAACAGGTCTGATTCAGCTAACAGATATTTGAAATTCACTCAGGCTGTATGAATGTATGATGTGAGATCCTTGCAAAGGCTTGGGATGGACTCAGTTCAAATCAATGTTTTCATGAATGATTCAGACAGCAGAGTGCAAAGTGTTCTTTGACATTTTGCAGATACCACATAAATCAGAAAAGTAAACACTTTCAAAGACAGATCTGAATCAGACTTGTCAAAATCACTCTTGACTCCAATTTAGTAAGATCAAGTTCACAAAAAAGAAAAACAATGTGATATAAACCAGGAGGTAAAATAAGATTGAGAGACACAAAAATAGAAAATATCTGTCTATAGATTTAAAGGACTGTAAATCACATCAGCGATTCAATATTATAATAAAGGAAAGAAAAATAAAAAGGCAAATTTAAAGCTGAGTTACAGGATGTACTCCACCTTATAAGTAATTATTTGCCTCTTATTAATTTTGTTAACATCACATTCTCTTTAGTATATAATACTACCTATTATGAAAAACACATGAAAAATAGAAAACAGCATAGGAGAATGACAAAATAGGAAATGCTGTGAGATACAAAAGGTGACTGGTTTTGTTTGTTTTTCTTTAAAAAAAGAAAGGAAAAAAAATAAATAGAAGAAATAAGGTACACATATCTTCCAAAATGGTTAGATGATTATAGTGAAACTGCTCTGAGTCAATTAGAACTTTGAAGTATAGCTGTCTAGTTTTTTTTTTCCTTAGGCCAGTTACTCTGTAGTGAGCCAACAGTGAAGAGAATGTCCTCCATTGACTTTTAGAAAGAAATAGCTCTGACTGGTCCTCAGAGTATCGCAAGAATATAAAGAATTTTTCAGAGTGTGCAACAAGAAAGACAGAAGTATTAGGAAGCTGATGCTGAAGGGACAGGCACCAGAACTGACATGGAGGCAGTATATTGTTTCAGTCTTCTCCAGTTCTACATGTCTATGGTTTTGAAAGGCTAGAACTAAGTAACAGACCTGCCTTTTTTTCATAATTTCATATTATTCAAAACACCCAGAAGAATACAATTTCTATCACATAAACGAAGATTTTTTGAGGCAACAATTCTGTGTTCAAGATGCTGTTAAGAGCCTGATAACAAGGGAAAGTCTTCAAAAACTGCTTTGTCATTATGTCTGCTTATCAGAATCACTCTTTAACACCTGAAAACAGCATGAGATGGACTGTGCATAGCCCACCTTGAGGCCCATAAAAAGGAAGGAGAAACTGGTGCGAAATGTGAAGGGAAAGGGGAGGGGCAGAATGCCTGACTTTCGCCTTCCCCCCATGCCCCACTGTGCCTGGTGTGAGACACCCTGAGGCCCCCAGGAGCCAATGTCACCCCCTTGGACAGAACCCCCAATGCTGGCAGTTGAGTTGTGGGACCCCCACCCTGCTCCTGCTCCTGCATCCCACAGTGAGAGCACCACGAGTGCACCAAGGTTGGGCTGCAGCCTTCAGGCTCTGCACTTGCATCCTGGAGGATGGGCTGCCACATCCCAGCCAAACTACTCCCCACATTGGAGGAGGCAGGTGAGACCCTTCAAACTGAAAAAAAAGAAAAAGGCAAAAACTGCTTCTCTCCCCACTACCCTGTCTCAGCAGCAGCAAAGGTAGCACAGAGCCATGGTGACCTCTCCTATGTTTTTAAAGTAAACAGCTTTTTCTAATTTTTCTCTACTTCTCTCTTTCTTTCTCTTTGCCTTGTTTACTATTAAATGAAAATATATCAAATTTTTGGCATCAACATTTAATCTCATTTGGGTTTTTTCTCTTTTTGGGGGGAGAATATTTAGAACCTTCAAGGGTCTTTCCATTTTATTCACAAAGAGTTAGTTCACTTTACTCCTCTGTGATTAAACCACCTTGTAACAGATGCCATGTACTTTAAATGTGTTCAAAATATTTCCTGTGTAGAACAAACTTGTGTCAATAGGTTTAAGTAAAAAAGGCCATGATTCTCTTCATGCATTATCATTTTGCATACATTTGTGCTTGTCTGAAAGACTGTGCATAGGGCAAACATATTCTGTAGAGACCTGCAAATTCTGGTATGAGGAAAGTTTGAATGAGAATGCATAAGCTTTTAAGTACCAGAAGACATAACAGAGCAAAAAAATTGGCATGCATTTAGAATCAGGACATGGCTGGCCACAATAAGCTGGTGAGCACTGACGCAGGTATGTTTGCAACAAGACTGCAGTATAGATGAATTTTCAGTAGAAGATCTACACTGTTACAGAAGATGGATGAAAATCTCGTAAGTGTGATTCCTCATCTTGTCATTTCAACCAAAAAGACTTTAATCACAAGGAATGGAAAATTAGGCAACAGGCACCAACCTTGCCTTAAGATTTATAGGGAACAAAGTGGGGGATAGAAGGCCTTGGGGATGAAATATCAGGCCATACAAAGTGTTGGCTCGTAAGAAATTGATAATATTTTAGCCCAAAATCAGTTCATTGTCACAGTCAAGAAGAAACTAAGAGATGATGCAATAGCTGGCAAACTTACCTACTGAATCACCACAAGTAATGGCAACCTAACTGATTGAATATAAACCTCTTGATACCAGTATCAAAGAATTAAGAAGTAGAACACACAAGGGAATGGATGGGAATGACTGAAAACAGTTTTCTTTAAAATACCTGTTTCAAAAGTTCTTGCTTTGAGTTTTGTTACATTTAATTCTTGAACAATTTCTGGAACTCGAATTCAGGATAAAGTAAAAATGAATCACATAATCACAGAATAATAACCTGCATTGGAAGGGCCCATCTAGTTCCAAACCTCCTGAGCTGCACGCAGCATTTGTGGTGGGGTCTCACCAGAGCAGAGGGGCAGAATCTCCTCCCTTGCCCTGCTGGTCATGCTGCTTTGGATTCAGCCCAGGACAAGTTTGGTTTCTGAGCTGCAAGTGCACATGGCTGGGTCATGTCCAGCCTCTCATCCACCAGCTCTCCTGTGTCCTTCTCGGCAGGGCTGTTCTCGACCTGTTCATCCCCAGCCCATGTTGCTTTTGGGAGCTGTCTTGACTCAGGTGCAGCACCTTGCACTTAAACTTGTTAAGTTTTATGAGGTATCCATGGGCACACTTCTCAAGCTCACTCAGGTCCCTCTGGATAGCAGGAATGTCAACCACACCACTCAGCTTGGTGTCATCCGCAAATGTGCTGAGAGTGCACTTGATCCCTTTTCTATGTCATTGAAGATATTAATCAATACTGGTCCTAACACAGATTCCTGAGGAGCACCATGTGTAACAGGTCTCCATCTGGACATAGAGATTGACCACTACCTTCTGGGTGTAACCATCCAACCAAGTCCTTATCCACCAAACAGTGCACCCATCAAATCCATCCCTCAATTTACAGAGAAGGATGTTGTGGGGACCATGCAAAGTTCTTACAGAAATCTAGACAGATGATATCTCCACCATAGTAGACCACTAAGTTGGTCTGTCCAGACTTGCCCTTGGTGAAGCCATGCTGGCTGTCTGAAATCACCTCCCTGTCCTCCACATGCCTTAGGATAGTATCTGTTCCATTGTCATCCCAGGCACAGAAGGGAAACTGACTGGTTGGTAGTCACCTCCCTTCTGCCCTTTCTAAAGATGGGTGCAATGTTTCCCCTTTTCCAGTCCCCTGGGACTTTACCTGATTGCCATGACTTTTCAGCAACCACGGACAGTGGCTTGACATGTACATGAACATCAGCCAGTTCCTTCTGGACTCTGTGATGCACCTCATTTAGGTCCCACAAAGGTATGTACAGTCAGATTCTCCAGTGATCATGAACCTGATATTCACTTACAGTGGGAAGCATTCTGATCCCCGTTTTTGTCTCATGTCCACTCACTGAAGACTTCCATTGAAGACTGAAGCAAAAAAATTTGTTGAGTATCTCAGCCTTTTCAGCTGTACCAGCTTGGCAGTCTTGTTAATTGTGAGGGTCCACATTCTCTGACCTTCCTGCTGCCACTTCAACTAGAAAACATAGTTTTTTGGAGATTACCATTTGCCTCCCTACATTTAAGTTATCCAACTTGTGAAATTAAATTATTTCACTAAAATGAACTTTGGAATATTATCTCCTTCAGCAGAAGTGTCAAGTTTAGAGCACGTCCTCTTTGAAGACTATAGAAGCTGGGTCATTGTAAAAGTAAAGTCCTTTATTGCATCTTTAGAATCAGTCTCAGGAAGGCATTGGCGTTACAATCTGTGCTATTGTGCAGAAAGCCTCTAACATAGAGTCTCCAAGTCCCAAGCAGAAGCAGCAGCCACAGCGCTCCTAACCTATGTTCCTTAAGCATTTTATCAGTAGCAGTCGCAGTAGCAGCAACAACAGCAGCATTGGTATTTTCCATGAGTCTCTCTAGCATTCTCTAAGCAGTGCATTTTATTCTATTTTTGGCCAATCAGGCTAAACCACAAATTTTCTACAACAGTGCTAAACCTATCCTAAGCTAAGATTGATGTGCGAAAGTAATCGTAATTCTTACACAAATTCTACACGTATAGGTCTGTCTCTTCTATCTAGGAATATTTAGCAAGTCTACATTATTTTGGTTATGTCTAGAACTTAACTATCTTTGCAAAAGATAAAGCTGCTGAACTTTAAACTAGGCTTTGGGCCCTTTTCTTATGGACTATTTCAGTCTCTTATTTGCTAAGGCACTTAAAAATTCCTCTACTTATTTAAAACTGAACTTGAATTTCTACCTCATGTCTGTGTGGATTTATGTAGTTTTGTTTCTTTGAAGGTTTTAATTCAGTCATCACATCTCTGAGGACTCCTGGGCCTAGAAGGAGTTTGCATCCCAACAAGAAGGATTTTAATTTCCTTTAAATGAGCCAGTAATTTTAATTGCTCTCTCTCTTTTTTTTCTTTTTTTCCCCATAATTACTGTTTTTACAATGTATAACATACCATAGGTGTTATGCTAAAGTCCATGTCAGAAATCATGTCCTCTCTAAGTCTCATAATTGCCCACAGGAATTTAAAAAGAAAGAATTTCCTTTTGCAAACAATGTTTCGGTAATTTTACACCATGTATAGCTGGCCCTTCATATTCAGTGAGTTCCCTAACTTTGGCTTACCAATCAGTAAGTCTGCCTTGGCAAATATATATTTTCTCTTCAAAGTCTTGACTGAGGAGAGCCAATAATAGCTCTGCTCCATATCTAAAAACTCATTACAAATTAATTTGGAGTACTGAAGCTTTCTCTTTAATCTGGTCTTAGCATTCTGCATAGTGTGGTGAATGCTGAACTTCAGTGTGCAGCCTAGACAGCCATTTTTATGTGTGTGATAATATTTCTCTTGGACAATGAGGTGAGATGATTAAAATGAGTCTTAGTGGCTAAGAGGAGCATGAAATGCAAAACTATTAAGTCAGTACTGCCATTTTGCTTGCAGGTCATGCCCCTAAGTCAATTGGAATATGTGTGAAATAAATCCATTAAACACAAATTATATTCAGGGTAGTAAAGCTGTGGAAATATGTACGGTTCCAAGCTTTGCCTTTATCATCTCCTGAAATAGGCTTTGCTAAGTAACATTGAAAATTACTCCACTTTTCTTTTGGTTCCAGTTTGAGTTGGAAAAAATCAAGTTCTTTTCCACATTCCTTTTGACAGCACACAATCTACTGCCTGCCTGAAACTCTCACCTGCATTTACTCAGTATTTGCATTTTATTTCAAAAGCGCCATGAATTTATATCCATCCTCCATGAGGACAATAGCATACTTATCTCTCTCAGTACCACTTTAACAAGCAACAGTCTCCTAATTGTGTATGTACTTCATTTTGCTTAGGATCCATGGTAAATTTCAGCCACTTTAACGTCTTTATTCCCATGGGAGGAGATACATTATCTTTTTTAAAACAGGGATAAAAGTGCCATAAGATAGGGCTGCAAAATTTTTTATAAGATGTAGTAAAATTTTTAGTAAATTGTTTCTTAGTAAAAGCACTGAGATTGTTAGTAAATGGAAAGAGAAATTGCAAAGTATGAAAGAAAAGGCAATTTTAAAATTCTATAAAGCTAAACGCAATTTTTAACTCTACACAAATTCTTTAAGGAGATATAAAAAATCTTAATGTCACTTGTCTTCCTAAAATGCAAAGAATTTTATACGTATAAAAATGAAGAATCTTGATAACTTAAATAATGTTGTTAAGGAGGTATTTTCAAAAATGTCACTTAACTAAGACAAATATAGTTGTCTTTATATACATAACTAGTGTTATATAAGTCAGAGTTCTTTAAATCTGACAGAAACACCAAATTCTCTTAATTTACACAATATATTCTTTTTCTGTGGAAGCAATTACTCCATTTCAATATTTGTGTTTTGTAAATTTACAATAAAGAAGATATCAGGATTTTTTACAGAGATGAACTATGGTAGTATTTTTATTTGTGCCATATAGTTGTGTGCCAGCTAAACTTGGACAAGTGAGAGAGAGGTCCAAAACAGCAACCCAGTTATGCAAGAAAGTAGTGATGATGAGACCAGATACTTGAAATCTATCAGCACATCACTTTTCAGCTATTCAGTACATTTTTTCACAGTTATGTTGATCTTGGCTCCTGGTGAACCACAGTTGAAGCATTTTTTTCCTGCATTTCTGTCTTAAGCCCTTTTCCCCTGTTTCATTATTGTGAAGATGAAGCTGCATCCCTTTAAAAAGTTCAGGATAATTTCTAAATGCATGCTTGTCAACTCGATTAACAGTTGTATAATCCCCATCTATTATGGACTGTGCTTGACAGAATGTTTCTCCTTTCTGTCTTGCAAAATGCAAATTTATATACTTGATAGATTTAAATAGGTACAATAGATGGGAAAATGTAATTTTTTTCTGGTTTTATGATACTTGTTTATTTCTAAAAGCATGTCATTGAATATAATAGTCTTTGCATAAAAATAGCATATGCAGAGGGAACAGTTTATTTTATTTAATTTGTATTTCATCCAGTTATCCATGGTCTCTACATATGCAGAAGAACAAAATTACACTGCAGTTCTATTCCTTATGCTCACATACACAGTTATTTACTTGTGCAATACAGCAATGACAGACCAGTCCCACTAAACAAACTGACGAGACAGCCAACAGTTCACACTCTGTGTTTCCTGCCTGTAAAAGTCTGCCTTTTGCAAGGTCTGGAATCTTTTGTTTTACTGAAGATAATCAGTAAAGAACATTTAATTTTTTTTTTTTAAATAAACAAAATAAAATGAAGGTGCATAAGGAAAAAATTCTCAACTGTTAATCTCAACTCTCAGGACTGTTAGAACATTGCTGTTTTAACTGCTTGGAAACAACTATTTCCTTACCCATAGACTAACATAGAAGTTGTAATTTTATTTGTTTGGTTTTTTTTTCATAGAATCATTAAAGACAAAAAAACTTAGGTTGGAAGAAACCCCTGGAGGTCATCTTGTCCAAACTCTTGCTCAAAATGAGCCAATTTACACCAAGTAAATTAAGGCTTTATCTTGTTGAGTTTTGAATATATTCACGGAGAGGCATTCTGCAAGCTCTCTGGGAAGCCAATTTAACCACCGTCATAATGAAAATAAATTTCCTACTATATATTTAGACTTTCCCATGTCATAAGCTGTGTCTCATTCTAGGAGAGCCTGGCTCTCTGTATGCTTCCACTGGATTGCTAAAGGTATTTATGAGACCTCCCTCTTAGCCCCTCTTGCTAAAACCAAATTAATCTGTTAGCTTCTCCTCATATGTCATAGGTCAAATGTCAAGTGCCCTAATTTCTTTGGTGAACCTTTGCTGGTTTTGCTCCAGCACATCAACTTCTTTCTCATGGTGAGGAGACCAAGACTGGGTACAGTACTCCAGATGTAGTGTCACAAATGTCAAAGGGAGGCAGACAATGAATCATTTCTCTGGACCTCCTGCAAGACTCCTCCTCACACAGCCTGAGGTGCCGCTGCCCTGCTTTGCTGCAAGGGCACACAGGTGGCTCATATTGATTTGCTGCCTGCCAGGACCCCTCTCTTCTACCCAAGTGCTTTCTGCTCACTTGATGTCCAGGCAGTATTGGGGTATTTTGGTTATTATGGTCATGCTGCAGCACTCAGTGTTTACCATTTTGACTCTTTATCAAATTTCTGTTATATTATGTCTTCTGTTTAAGCCCCTTTACACAGCAGTCCAACCCTCCAGACCCGTTTTTTCCCAATTTTGCCTCATCCACAATCCTATAGAGGGCGCATTCTACCTAGCAAGTTTTTTTTTCCCAATTAATTCTCAAATGCACTCTTAAACACATGACCATTTATTCTGTCCAACCCCCAAGAGACCTGTGGACCAGTCCTGCCAAGCAGCTTTCTCAAGACAGTTGTCAGTCACTGCAGAGGCTGCCATTGCATTGGGTTGCCATCAGGAGCTCAGCTCTTTCCTCACGTGTGCAGCAAGTGCTACTTCAGCTCTTCCAATGGGTCTTGTCTGGATCTTGTCTACTGTTGCAGGATGATGTGAATCTCCCTTACATTCTGCATCTGTATCCTGGGGGAGATGTCTAAGATAATCTATGAAATCTCAGCAAATAATAATATTTAAAAAGACAAATTGGACCCAGGAATGTCAGGAACAGATGAGTTTGAGACCTTGTGTGCGCATGAGCAATCCAACCTGTCAAAACTTAAATTTACTTGTATTAACCTCAAACTGAATGACACATGGTCTTCGGCATTATTTTTAGAACTACAATTGAGTTATAGATTTTTAGACTTCTCATTCAACTGCTTTGAATAAGGTTGCACAAGTTACAAAAAAATGGCATTGAAAGAGCAATCAAATCAATATACTAAAGAATTGATTACCCATAAACAGAAACCATCTTACCTCATGAAAAAAAAAATAAGAAAAAAGAAAGATGTCATTATTAAGCTCCAATAGGAGCTATATATAAATAAATTCACCTCACAATTTACTCCTTGTCTTCCAGGAAATACATTAACAAAGTTAAAACTGGTTTTAATCTTCTGCTTGAATAGCAGAAAAGTCCTGCTCCTTTTGATTGAAATTAGGTTGGCATTTTTGCAGTAGACAAATTCTTATCCCAGGTAGCTTTTCATGGGTAAGAAAACACCCTCATTAAGAGGCACTCCTATCAGTCCTGCTGCCACTGCAAACATCCTTGCACCAATTTTTTTGACAGAAGTTTGGATTTCCCCAGAATAGCAACATGCCTCTAGCTCATTGAGCATAGCACCATCTCCTTGGAATTGGTGTGAATACAATGGGTTTTGAATCTCAGTCCTGCAGACTATTGTTGGTATAACGCTAATGAATACCTCTTCCAGGGAAAATGAAAACCTTGTCCCTTAGGAAGGCAGAAAGGAGAAAGATTTATCAATTGTCATTCTGCTCACAAAATTCATAATTTTTTTCATGTCTTTCTTCTTCTGATTTCAAAATTCACTTTTGTCTAGTCTTTTGAGATCATATGATCAATTCTAACTACAGTGAACAGAAAGAAAGATCTAAATCCTTTAAAGCATATTGATTTAAGCACAGTAATAAAGCCAAATGGTTCCCAACCCCTGAGAGGAGTCCTAGGATAAGTAAAGTAGGAATCTAGGCATGACATGTATCCACAGTCCTGCTGCAAACAGTAGATAACACTTTTGCTGCTGCTGACACTTTCAAGTAACAGATTAGCTCCAAGTAGTTCAGACTTCCCCTTCTTAGCTTTCTTTCTGACTTCATTAATTATTTGCCCAGAAACTTTTCAGACTGCTTACTAAATGCTGAGTGCTACAGCTTTCATGTAGCTTTTCCTGATATGTGATGGAATACTCCATAGCTTCTAAAAGCCATGAAAAAGGTGTTCATTTGGGACTGGGGAAGTGGAGAAAAGTGAGAGAAAGTGGAAAAGTGGCTGAATATGGTGCTCATTCTGTCATTTCCCTATGGGCTAGATTTGGAGAGTAATTTTGACTCTGTAGCCCCATTCTGAAATAAAAACTTTTCCCACTGAACTAGATGAGATTTGTTGTTAAATGTTGGGATGGCTGTTTTCATGAAAAGACATATAAGATTGCTTTATACAATGAAAAGTTTATGAAAAGAGTCCTTTAAAGAGACCTGTGGAGTTGTAAGTGAGGATTTTCAAGCATGCAATGAGAACGTGACTCATTTGTGTGTGGGGAATAAAAGAGAATGGACAACCTTTATTTATCTTCTGGTGAAAATGATGCCTTCTTTGAAGGTAGTTCAGTANCGGGGAACAAAAGAGAATGGACTGTGGGACTGGTGCAACCTTTACTTATCTTCTGGTGAAAATGACGCCTTCTTTGAAGGTAGTTCAGTATTCCTTTCCTTTAAAAAAATAAGATTTTCCTTTTGTTCTATTTCCTTGACAGTAAACAAAAGAAAATGTTGTCTTTTTGCCACAGAGTCGTTTGAAGAACTCCATATTTCTAGTTATTTTTTCCACTAGAGAAGTGAAAAAACCAACGTTGTTAGCATACACATATTTGTGATGGACACCTATGAAAATATTTTAAGAAAATTTGTAGGGGAAGTCTGCAAAATCTTTCAGTGATTCATCTTTTCTTCTTCCCTGAAGTAGTTATTTTCACAAGGATTCTGGCATTACAGCAAAAAAACACTGCTAACACAAAGGGCAGAAACAATTCCATTTCTTAACAAGAACCTCATATTGTGTTTTTGTCTTTTGTGAAGCCAATTAACAGCAGCAAGAACAGTTGAAACTTCCAACAACAAAAAACTCCTCCACTGGGAAAAGCTTGAGATGGACCACAAGATGGTCTCCCCTCAGTCTCCTCCAGGCTGAACAGACTAAGTTCAGCTGCTCCTCATGCAGTTCCCCTCCAGGCCCTTCACAATATTTGTGGTGCACCATATTTGTGGAACGCCTTTAGATGCTCTCTTGGAGCTCAATGGTTTTTTATATTGTTGTACCCAAAACTGCACATTGGGCTCAAGGTGAGGCTGCCCCAGCTCAGAGCAGAGCAGGACAATCCCCTCCCTTGCCTGGCTGTGGTGCTGTGCCAGATGTACCCCAGGACACAATTGTCCCTCCTGACCGCCAGGGCACTGGTGGCTCAGGTTCAACGTGCCATTAACCAAGACCCCAGTCCCTTTCTGCAGCACTGCTCTCCAGCCTCTCATTCCCCACTCTGTCCACATATCCAGGGCTGCCCTGTCCTGGGGCAGAATACAGAACTTGTCGTTGTTATATATCAAACAATTGGTGATTGCTCAATTCTCTAACTGGTCCTAATGATGAAGGTGAAGAAAGTTCTTCTCTATTTTGAATTAATGAAAGATGTTGGTTTTGGGTGTTTTTTTTTTTTTTTTTAATTTTAGACAGGAAACATTCCTAACAATCAGAAAACCTAGTGTGTTGTTTTTGGTTTGGTTTTGGTTTTGGTTTTAATATTGCAAAGCTCACATTTGGCTTTGGCAAGATCTAAAGAATTGAAGTTAGAAATGTTATATAAATATAAAATTCATTTTTGTCCTGGAATTGTGGTATAGATAGATATCATGGGTATGACCATGTCCATTCAGTCAGCAATTCCCTGGCTGAAGAAAGAAGCCTCTGGCCAGTTTTTGCTGAGATGATCCCATTGACTAATTTGTGACTAGGGGATTACTCAACTGTACTACAGAGCATTTCAAGAACAAGAGCTAGGAAATAACTGGAAGAGGTAGAAAATTCAAGGACTCCAGGTGATTATCTCTGTTGTGCACTTGGCCAGTTCACAGTGACTATCCATGTGCTTCCATCTATCGATTTACATCTGAAAAGACAAATCTGGTTGTTCCAGGAAGTCTCTGAGGTAGTTCTTGTTGCAGAATAGATTTAAGTTTAGCTAGATAAAGTCATTCTAAATAAGATATCGAAAATACTCCTGCAGATGCAGAAATGGTCTCCTAGGATGGTCTTTTAAACATACTGAAGGCACGAGGTGTTTTGTATACATTTTAGCAATAGAACATACATGGTCCCATGGGACACAAAACTGAATGTAAAAATTCAGCAAAGATGTATTTTAGAAAGGTTTTTGTTATCTAGGTGAAGACCTCACTTGGGAAGTTTCTTACAATGGAACCTTCTGCTACCACCTAGACAGGAACTGGTCACATATCATGATCTGAGGATTTGATTCACCATGTAGGCATGGTCTTGTTTAAAAGATCCTGGTAAGTAAGGAGTTTCTAACATCCTCTCATTGACAATCTGTAGAGCATGATCCAGTAAAGTGACGACAAGAGCAGTTGCTCCCTGAGAAAAAGGGAGAAAGGAGCCGAGGATGACAGCAAGGTGGAGAGAAGCAGGTGCCTCATCAGGAACAGTACATGGACGAGACAAAAAGGACACACTGATGCTGGTAGTCAGGTCCAGAAAGTGTGAATGCCAGGCAAATCCTTATCAGTGACTTGTTCACCCATCCAGACATTCTCAATTTAAATGAAAACAATGGTCTCTGATGCTTGTGGAGAGATTTTTTCAAGATAAAGTTTCAGAGACCATCTTAAACTTAAAATGGACTAGAAAACCCACTTTTCAAAAAAAACCCCAAAAAAACCCAAAAAACCAAAAGCACCCTAAGCCTAGCAACTCTACATGAAGCATGAACACCACTAAAGTTTACAATATGTTGTAATGGGAATTTTTTAAAAATATTATATATATTCTATTTAAATACTGTTTATATATTACACAATTCCTTCCTAATTCAAGATAAGAGGTAGAAAAGGTAAAACTATAACAGTGCTCTAAAAACACAGTGCAGAAAAGGTAGAGTAGTAGTGAGAGAAACAAATGCTGATATTGTACAATATTGCTTCTCTAAGGTTTTTCATGCTTTGGCCCTCTGCCACTGGCTGTTCAAAACTGGCAAAAATAACTGATTTTATTTTTCAAAAGCCATTTTGTAATCAAATCCAAGGCTGCTTCTCCTCTGAATAGTGAATGTGAAAATTATATTTGGAATTCCTTCCTTCCTTCCTTCCTTCCTTCCTTCCTTCCTTCCTTCCTTCCTTCCCTCCTTCCTCCCTTCCTTCCTTCCTTCCTTCCTTCCTTCCTTCCTTCCTTCCTTCCTTCCTTCTTTCTCAAGGGCCATCATTCCCCACATATATGTAACTAATATTTAAGTGGTTTGTGTATTTAATACAATGGTTTATAATTAATTTGCTTGGCATATTTTTTATCACTGCAACTGGAAGATTAATTAGCTTGATAAAGGAGATTAAATTAAATCAATATTGAAGTTAAATCACATAAATCTCTCTGATTTCAAAAATCTCTATGGATACCATGTTTTTCTAGTATTTTATCTTTGCCATTGTAGCCATACCTGTAAATACTCAGAAGTCATTACTAAGCACTGCACTTTTCTTGAGTCTGCTCCACACATCTTTTACTGCAGCGGAACTTCAGGAATTGCTACTGCAAAGAGCAGCCTTGTGTCCTTGGTAAACTTCAGTGGCCAATTATAACCACTAAACTTGCCCAGTTTATAGTGCCATGGAATAAAAAACAAAACTTCAGAACTACTGATAGTACCTTTACTTATGATAAGTGTTGTAATTTTGTTCATAGCACTTGACACATTTCTCCAAAGAAATAAAGAATATCAACAGAGAAAATTTTGCAGCATTTCTTCTTTTAGATGCTCTAGGTTTCTCTCAACATTTTGCCAAGAAAAGTCACAACAAGCTTAACATGAAGGTGACCTCCGACACTCATTACTGCTAAGAGCCTGAGAATACCCTTTAGATGCTGAGGGGTTTTTGAGGTGTAAGCCAAAGTACTGCTTATCCCACTGGGACAATTTACCTCAGGTTTAAATTACTTTTCAATTTGGCTTTCTCATGTCATTTTTGCTGGTAGTAACTTTCTCTGGCATCTTATTTAAACACAAAACTGGAAGAAAGGAGCTTACAAAATTAAAAATCACATTGCCCTTTATGCCCTTCCCTATTTATTTTCTTCCTAATTTCTTCTTTCAGGAACCACAATATTGTTGTTAAACAGGCCTGATTTAGAGCTCACAGTGCAGGTGGAGAAACACTGCAGAGACTTCAACTTTTAGTGCTTTTTGAGGATAACCAAAAGTAACACCCCTGTGTCAGCATAAGTTAATTGTGCCATCCCTGTGATACTGAACGTAATGCAAATGGCATGTGTTGGAAAGGAAATAGAACAACCACAAAAAAGTTTGTTCTCAGTACCAATTGTGCTTTAGGTTCTTGCCAGATTGTTTGGTATTTACTGAAGAACAGAATATTATTTTCAGAATATTTGAAGTAGATTTAACACATCCTGAGAAATTACCGTGAGAAGATTTAGTTCTCTGAAGTTCATTTGTTAATATCAGATCCAAGTGTAAAAATGGGACACATTTTTCTATAAAACTCCTGCTAGGGTGGCTTAAAATAAGGGGAGAAAAAGAATGTGTATTTGTTTAATTTAAATGATATTTGAAACATATCATCAAATTTGACATGAGTCAGAAAATTAAACCACAGTTTTAATCTTTTCTTCTAATATGATTATGCTATTGTAAATACTGGTAGGTGCTTTTCTCAGGATATGGCAAAAAACATATGTTGGTTTAAGTCTCTGTGACAGAAAAAAACCCAAACACTATAAAGGGGAAAAATCAATAAATTACAATTCTTAGAAATAGTTTATTTCGAAGTTAATACTATTTTTTTTCAATTAAAAAAAAAAAGGGATAACTTCAAGTATCTTTTCAAAGAAGATGTCCAGCCCACTGATATTTAATCACTTTAAAACTGGAATTTTAAAAATTTGGTTTCATTGTATTTTGATGTAACCTGCCACAAAAGCAGATGTTGAGTTTTGTCTCTGCCAGCATATACACTATCACATTTCAGGAGTGCACTGAGAATTCCATACCAATTTTAGTCTGTTGTGTCAAGTACTGTCTTCCTGATTTGGGCATTTTACAGAATTTCCAGCTTAGTAAGGTCCAGTCATTTTGATCCTTGAGCAAATTGATGAGAAGATGCCACCACATTTTAAAGTAATACTAATCCCTTAGGGTTCTTAACATTTTCTCATTTTATTGTTCCATAAGTGTTTGAAGTTTACTCAGCCTCTCATTTCCCAAGTTTTTATTGATGTTTAGGGCAAATTGTGATGGTAGAAAAAAGCAATGCTGCATACAGTCTTAAACCTTTAAATAATCCTTCTTCTGTGCCCATATTAATTTGCTAGGAGTTATGTCTTGGTGCTGTAGCATGAAAACTGCACAGTCTATGTGGTATAGAAGGCTGCAGGTTGCACAAAGGTTGTGCTCTGAATACAGTACTCCAGAAGCTCCAGAGAGTTCAGGAGAGCAAAAGAGGTTGTCTCAATAGTGAGATAGATGATGCTGGGTTATTTGATGTTGGGAACATCGTGCAACACCACTGCCTCCAACAGAAATTAAGAAAACAAGTGAAGAATAAAAAAAAGTAAAATAATTAAAATACTAATTATTCCTAAAGAATTAAGCATGCTACTTAATCTGTAAATGATGAATATTTATTGAAAAAAGATAATTTTCAAGTGACTACAGATTGGAAAATAGACCTATGTTATCCATGAGTTAGCGTGAGCATTTGAGTACTTGCAGCTCTTAAGCAAGGCAGAATGGTAGCATGACCTTTCAGTTCTGCCAGCTATTCCCACTGTATACACAACACTGCACACAAAGAAAAGTTCTGCTGATATATATCTAGTGCTTAAAAAAAAACCAAAACAAAGTATTTCTGTGTTTTCTTTTAAAATTTGTGATGTAAAGAAATACTTCCATTTGATTCTTTTTGAATACTCCTATAACAAACTATCACTTCATAATTTGTCTATTCGGAATGATTCCTAATTTATTTGGATGGTGTAAACAAGGAAATAATTTAAATTATCTGAAAGCAATATGAATAATACAATCAACTGTAGAATTGATAGCAACCATCATGGTCTGTATGTGAAGCAGAATTTCCATGTACCATCAACATGTTGTAATCATAAATGTAAACATGTTTTTATTCTACAGAATATCTTATGGTGAATAAATTGCACAAATTCATTCATAAATGGTAATAAAATCAGAAAGTACAGCTTGCTAATCATGACAAATCCAGGAGCCATAAGTACTGACCATATGAAGTAATAAATGTGTAGGTCTATTAACCAAAAGGGAAGCTGGTTGCACACATGTGATCTGCAATAAACATATTGCTCTTGAACATTAGCAAGACAGAGATATTTAGGCTGTGATTTACATACCAAAGAAACAGAGTATGCAATTGGGTTTTAAAATATGTTTTAAAATCTAGTAGCAAAAGAGAGTAACAGCCCAGAATACAAAGGAATGCAAGGTAAAATAAAACAAAACAACTGTGTGCAATGTACCTTGTCAATAATGGAAAAGAATTTGAATTTTACACCATTTTAAAAACTCTGCAGGTTCTTTTGTGACAAGTTATATATTACAGTTGAAATTTTTTACATTATTATTTTGTTTTTTTATAATATTAAATCAAGTGGTTCTGACAGCAATGGTGACACCATAATTCTAATTTAGGGCAGGTTAAAGTTTTACCTATACTGCAGAAGAATCAGAGGTCTGAATTAAATTCTTGAGATTTAATTGAAAGGAAGTAGAAGTAGTATTTCCTTTTCACATAAACTGGCAACATTAGTCCTAAAATCCAAGCTAAAAACCAGGAACTTGGTAAAAAATAAAGTAAGAAATTAATAAACAGAAGTTTGAAGGCAATCACACTAAATTAAAGCAGAACACTCTATGTGAAGAGTAGGCTAATAATCACCCTTTGTGTTTGAGTGGAACAAATCTGAAATAAAGACATTAAGAAATACATTCTAATTAAAAATTGTCTTGACTGGGAAACATTTTTTCACCTGTATATAAATTCAAAGTAGTCATATAGACAAGATGGATGATTGAAGTATTTTGCACATAAATGGATTATCCCATTCAAAATCAATGTATGTGGGACGTAGGGATAAAAAGGTAGTAATTAAAATAAAATTTAAGTTATCAGCAAGTCCTTCTTGCTTCATCATTTAAGGTATATATGATCAGCATACTTTACACTCTAATTTCAAGTGCAAGTTACCTCTTTTTTTATATATGAAACAATTTGTCATGATAGAAATGCTTGAGCTGGCTCTCAAAATCTCTGAAATATGGGATCATGAAAAGTTTTCCATTTCATAGCAAAACCAAAGAAGAAAGTTTCAGCTTTACTCCGATTATCTGATTTAGTCTGTGTTAAGCAGATATAGCCAATGCTATGTTAATCTTTCCTAATTGCATCACAAAGCACCCCTAACTATTGTTGACCTCACACTGGAAAGTTTTCCTTGCCTCATTATGCATTTTCCTGGTCATGTGATCCACCAATTTCAGAGTTTGACAGGATATGGTCTTGTCATTAAATGTAATTTAATATGAAACACCTTTTTTGCTTTTTGCATTAAAATGTGATTATTCAGTGCAAACCTTTATTAAGTCCTACTAACAGGCTAAAGTCTACAAAGAATTACATTTAAATTGAAATCTCCTTAATGCAGAACTGGATATATTTGTTAATCTTTTAAGCTCTTTGTTAGAGTCAGCATCCGTGTTTATTTCTTAAAGAGACCTCCTGAGAAGTACTTTGTATTCAATAACCTGCTTATATAAAATGCAGTTACTGCCAAGTTCTGACACTTGTATTTAACTTTTTTTAAACTGGCTTCCTCAGTGTGTCTGCCACTTAGTCTTAGCCAGTCTCTTCTGTCACTCCCAAATATTTCAGAATCATTAACCTAATTTTTCCAAGTTTGATAGGGATGATTGTGTGAAAAAATTAGGTTTGTACTAACTTCATGCAAAACTGAGGCTGAGTGGAGGTAGGATAGCCATATTAGTTTGCTAACTGTAGGGAAGGTTAGAAATTTATTTTCTAATTGTATTAAAAAACCCCTGTAATTTCATTTATATTAATAGCTTTGACACTGAGACTTGTCTTATTAAAAATATACTTGTCTGAATTAGAGACTGATCAGAAAAGAAAGTACTTTTGAAGCATTCAAAACACAAACGTGTAATGGTTGCATTGACCATTTGATAATTTATTATAGATTTTGCACAAAAAAACAACAAAAAATATCCACACTACCACACCTCTGTTCGTATACAACTGCAAATAAGAAAAATACTTAAATTCCAAAATCTTTCTTCAGGTAAGAAATCTGAGTCCTATAACACTGAGAACTGCACTCTCTTTTTGTCTCATATCTAGGGTTCAGATGTCAGCATGCAAAATTGTCCAGTCATTTATGTGTTAATGTAACTCTGATCCAGGTTAATTTGTTTTGCAGGTCTATCAATCTGTACTCTTACACTGTAGTTTTGCTGTTGAGGAAAGATGGAGTCAAAGCCCTTCTAGCTGATCCTGGAGGGGCTGTGTCTGGAAGGAAAGAAGGAAGATGAATGGGATGCCTTCCTATATGTGTTGTGGAAGTATAAACTGAGCAAGACCTGAAGCATGTTATCCCCAGTGTGAGCCATGGACAGCTGGCCAGGGCAGTTGGCCACCTGTGTGTGACCTATTTATCTTTTGTGTGATTAGTGAAATTAATGGCACTATAACATCTTTCAAAACACTTGGGAGCCTAGGCAGCAAGAACTTGACCTAGATATGCAGGGGAGCAAATACTCTGTGCCTGTTCTTTCTTCTTTCCTTTTTCCTTCTCTGCCTAAGACAGTTCAGAAACTGCTCAGTAGTCCTGCCAAATGCAAAATGCATAAAGTTTACCATAGTAACAACATTTTCTTTCTCTCATGTTCTCTGTATGACTATCTCTCTGTAACTCTAAGCATTTCTTCAAAGGTAAAAATAATTTTTATATATGTCAAAGATTTTTATGTATTTTTTGTCCAGTTGCTGTTCTAGTTTTGATGAATTTCTGTTAAAACATGGAGTGTAATTTCACTTAGTCCTGAATGGTAAGCTCTGTTAATTTAATTTAGTACCAGAGGAGGGTAAAAGTGCTTTCTTTAACCTGTAGGAACTACAAAATTTATTTATTTAAACAACTGAACAGAAATTAAAGAAAATATATGGTTTTGCTTCTCTTCCCTCCAAATAATTTGAATGACACAGCATATCTTCCTCACAGAGATGCCTCTCACTTTTGCAGATTTTCCTGTAATTCAGAAAAGACACAATTGTGCTTTGACATGCTGAGGGCAAACTTTAGATGTTTAAGAACATTTGTGCATCAAGATACCCTTTGTTTGGTAGATTTTTTTATTAGTTCTATGTACATTGCTCAGCAAGATACAATGCAATGAGAAATTACTGCACTTAAAGGAAAACAATCTGAAGCCAATTACAGAATAGGACTCTGTTTTCTGATAAGGGGTAAAAAGGAGGATTCTGGGAAAAACAAACCTGTCAGCCACAATGAGAGCATGGAGCAGATCCTCTTGGAAGCTGTGCCAAGGCATATAGATTACAGGGAGGTGATTAGAGACAGCCACCATGGCTTCATCAAGGGCAAATCAGGCTTCATTAACGTCATGGCCTTTACTAACGCTAATGATGGACTGACTCTGCTCTGGTGGCTAAGGGAAGAGCAGTGAATGTCACCTATTGACTTCTCTATGCCCTTGACATGGGCTCCAACAACAGCCTTGTGAGTAAGTTGACAAGATACAGGTTTGATAGATGGACTGTTGGACACATAAGGAATTGGCTGGCTGGCCATATCCAAAGAGTTGCAGTCAATGGCTCAACAGAGCTCATTAACAAGCAGTGTTTCTCAGGGTCCATATTAGGTACAACACTACCCAATATATTTATTAATGTCATAGACAGTGAGATAGAGTGCAACCTCAGCTGGGCTGCAGGTGACACCAAGCTGAGTGGCACATATGATTTGCTTGAAGGAAGGAGCACCATCCAGAGGGAACTTGATAGACTTGAGGAACTTATGTGAACCTCATAGAATTTGATAAGTCCTAGAGCAAAGTCTGGCAGCCAGGACAGGAAAATAGCTGTTATCAATTGAGGGTGAGGGATGAAGGGATTGAAAGCAGGCCAGTATAGAAAGACTTCAGGCAGCTGGTGGATGAAAAATTGGACTTGGACTGGCAATGGGTAGTTACAACCCAGAAAGCCAAATGTATCCTGGGCTGCACCAGAAGCAGTGTAGCAGCAGGGTGAGGAAGGGGATTTTGCCCCCCTGCCCTGTTCTAGTGAGACCTAACCTGGAGTGCTGCATTCTGCTCCAGGGCGCCCAAGATAAGAAAGATGTGGTCCTATTGGAACAAGTCCAGAGGAGAGCCACAGCAATGATGAGAGGGATAGAACCCTCCTGTATGAAGACACACTGAGAGAATTGGAGTTATTAATCTTGAAGAAAAGAAGGCTCTTGGGAGACCTTATAAATGCTTTCCAGTACCTAAGGGGAGGGCCACAGAAAAGATAGGGAGGGTCTTTTTACAAGGACTTGTAGCAATAAGACAAAGAATCATAATAATCATTTTTATACTGAAAAAAGATAAATTTAGATTAGATAGGGGAAATAATTTTTTTACAGTAAGAGTGGTGACACAATGGAAGAGGATGCCCAGAGAAGTTATGGATACCCACTCCCTGACAGTGTAAGGACAGTTTGAATAGGGCTTTGAGCAACCTGGTCTAGTGGAAATTGTCCCTGCCAATGAGAACAGGTTCAGAACTAGATGAACTTTGAAGATTCTTTTCAAGCCAAACCATTCTGTGATTCTACTATTTTAGATCACTCAAGTGTGTAGAGGCTGTGTGTTATGAACAACTGAAAGGACAGTTTCCTTGAAGCAGGACAAAGAGCGCCTGACCCAGTTTAAAGAGGTATTCAAGCCCGAAATACAGCAGCAGTGCTGTACTGCTTGGTTAAGGCTATTTCCAGTTATGGAGGTAAAAAGTTTTGCTCAGGGTATCCACTTAGTGGAGACACTGGGGTCTCTACTAGACCCAGTGAAGTATATCTTTTTATTAATACGCACTATCAGCTAAAAGCGATCAGGTGTGTGAATTGCACGTACTGTAAAAACAAGCAAAACAATGAACTTGCTGCTGAGTCAATAATGTCAGAGCAAACAGGAGCTATTGACTCAACAGGGTTATTAGACTGCCAAAAATTGATAGCTTAACTACAGTGCAGAAATATGAAGCAGATGCTACTGAATAAAAAACTGTAAAATTCAATTACTCAAATGCAGACACAAGAAAAGTGTGGTCTGTTATGATATGTAGATTAGTTTTAAATTTTGACATTTAAACCTAGGTTTTAGTAGAAATTGCAAACACTTAGATATATTTTGTCATACTCTTTATCATGCTATGGAGCAAGCAGTATGTTGTTAAGTAATAATAGGGCTGTGCCTTTTTTTTGATACTTTTCACTGTATTCTGCTTTCATAATAGCCTTTTAATGTTTTTCAGGAAATTAGGAAAAAATATTGATTTCTAAATCATTACCCCGGATCAGTTAACTCAGTGTGAAAGTAAATCATGCCTATAGCATTGTCTTCATTAACTGTCACAGGAAAGAGCATAATTTTAAAAATGGAACATAAATGCACATTTCCTGTAAATGACCGTACAGGGAATTAAATGCCTGTGAGATCCATTATGGTTAGACATTATTCAATATTTTAAATAACTAATTTCCAAGGACCACATTTTTTTCTTTTTCTTTTTTTTATGGGTTAAAATGTTGGAGGAGTCTAAACAGTGAGTAAAATTATATATAAGATTTCTGAAGACATAAAGCAGTTCTGTTTAAATAAGTTTGCCTCAATTTGATATGTGTAAAATGTTGATATTATTTTCAAATATTTTATTTCAAGAAACAGAAAATAGTTTAAGTTGAATTTACATCTATGGACAACACAAAATTTATTTTTGCTCAGCTTTCCAGTTAATACAATATATTGCAACCTCATTAAGACTGGGATATTTTCAAAATAATATTTTCCAAACACAGAGTAATGGTTTTAAATTTAAATCTGGAATTTTTTTCCTACAGAAAACACAATAGGGAGGTTCTTAGGATAAAGACACAAGATAATTTCTTTCCTTATCTGAAGGAGCTTTGCTGATGTCCATTTCATTACGATCAAAATATACTGAATTTGCAATACAGTAGAAAGCACATACACACAGACACGAACACTGATAGGCTAAAAAAAAATATTGTAAGAACTGCCATGGTTTTCTTCCCTTGATTTGAAAGCAAACTGTATAGTTTCCAGGGTTATGATGTGGTATATGATGTCTGATTTCTTAGACACTATCACAGAAGTGACTTTTAGGTAGTCTTTAACTACATGATTAGAAATCAAAAAGATGACTGCTTGGAAACTATATCATGCTCAGCATTACTTTCTCTTGTATAGGAACAACTGCAATGAAATGAATGAACTCAGAGTGATAAGGCAAGAGGCACACACCATAATAACAAAATTTATAGAGCATCTCATAAAAACCACATTATGCAATTTCAGGATATCAGATGAAACTTAATATCTCAAAGTTTACTTTTGAATACTCTTCTATACAAGGAACGAAATAAATGTAAAACATAATTTGTGAGATAAGGGTTTTAGCACTAGCAGTGAGGAAAACTTTAACTCACTTTAATTCAGAACATGTTTTACATCATAAATAAAAGTCACTCATACAAGAAAGCACTGAGCTGCCAAATGACTTAATAGTTTTACTCCATGGTGAAAAATCATATCTAGGGAAATCTATTTTTCAGGTTGCAGAAGAACTAGATCTTTACACCTTCTGCTTAAGTGATGAATATTTGTTGTTTTCAAGACAATTAATCTTTTAAGATTTTATTTTGACATCAACATTACAGGGAAACTAACAGTGATTTTTTTTTCTTTTTTGATACATATAGGTAACTATTTCCTACTTACACAGTCAGAAAACTGAGGAAAACTCTCCTTGCTGCAGTGTTGTGAAGGAATCACAGAGCTGAATTGGCATTAAAGAATAATAACAGAGTTGAGGCAGCAGTATAGACTGTGGCCTTGCTGTAATAGAGAGTGGAAGGTTGAAGAAAATTTCTTCTGAAGAATCTGTCATCCAGTGCAATGTTGCTTAAAATTACAACAAAAAAAGAAGAAATAAGGATTTTTTTTAACTACAACTTTTTTTTCCCAGAAAAGGATTGTGAATGAACAATGAACAATTTTAATGAGAGAAAATTTGATGTGCATTGCTGTTGCCCATACTGTTAAAGGCAATCTTTACAGATACCTACAGCTTTTAGAAGCCTGCTAACCAGTGTGGTTGGGTGTCACTCTGTCCTAATTATGTGCTCTTCTGGAGACATGGAGGGGATCAAATCACAGAATGCTTTGCATGACTTCAAAGGGCAACAAATTATATAAATATTTAGTATTGCAAATATCCTGGATGTACACAAAGCTAAGGACAATGTCAGTGTTTATGCATATGGTAGATTAGAACTGGCAAATCTTAACATGAGATCGAAATGTTATCAATAATATACTATTGATGTTTTACTGACTCAAAGTATGTTAAAAAATCTTAGTAAGTTAAATTTAGAAAGAAAAATAAGTCCTATTTTCCAGGCATTAAAAAAGCCTGGATATCAGGTACCTAGGATGACAAAAAACTCTGCATTGTATTCTGTATTTCACTTCGCAGGGAAGAGTGATCTACGTCCTTGAAGTTATCCTCTAGAAAAGATCTAATCACTTTAGCTATAGTTCACAGAAGAGAAAGATTGCACATAGTTACTGGGCCAGACAGCTGCCTACCAGAAGTGGTCTCTTCTCAAATTGCTTACTACGGCTAATACACCTCTTTATTTCTAGTAGTTTTACTTTTATAATGTCTTCATTAATGTATTAGTCATTCAGCATAGATACAAATTATAAAAGTAGTTGAGAGCAGGAGGAAAAAAACCCACTAGATTAACCTGTAGTTCCTGAACTTTTATCTGAATCCTAATTCCATTTGCCCTTTCCAAGTGCAAAAGACAAAGTTTCAGAATAACTACTTTGATCATTAAAAAGGAACAGTGCCTGAAGAATTTATGCTGTTATTTGATCTCTCATAGCAAAGATAGTAAAGAAAAGATTCATCTCACGATAGAAAAGGTTAGACAGGCATCTTTTTATTGCTTTTTTTGGTAGAGGACAGAATGGATACATATTGCAAGGCTTAATAATATCCATCCTCTTCCTGACTGCAGGGGAAAAAGCATCAGGGAAGCAAAGAAAAACTAGAAGGCACTTGTACTGGTCATTTAGCAGAACTCACATTCCTTATTTTCCTTCTCATGTCCTTGCCAGATAATTGTTGGCAGCTGAAGAACAAGACTACCATTTTCTGACTGGTACTGTTATGTATGGAAATGATTCTGGAAGCTAACTATGACCTCTACTCACTGTCAAAATCATGCATGGGCAGTCTCAGACATGCCAAGGTATATATTCTCTGACTTAGTGTCCTAGGTCACTGTAGAGGATACATTCCATTAGGTAATAGCATAGTATCTTAGTAGGCATCTCTGAGGGATGTGTGTTGAGAGAGCACCATTTCTTCTCTTCAAATTCTGCACTTGAAAATCAGTGGTCAAATATTTTCAGTTATACTTTACGTTCAGAATCTCAACAGGATAAATGTAGAAAAGAAACAAAATTATTTTCTCAATGAACAAACTACTTCTTCGACACAAAAAAATGGAAAAAAAGATTGCAAAGTAGGACTAAAGTAGTAGTAGTGGTAATAGTTGATTTGTATGAATCAATTATTCAGTTTATGAAAATACTCAGCACAGTCTTTGATACATGCAATGTAAGGTGGCATACAATTGGTGAACCTTAATTACATTAGAAGTAAAAGTAAGCTTATGTGCTTGACATTCATCTCTGATTTCAGTATATTTGAAACAATATCTATTCCTTATGCATAGGTTAAACTGCATTAGGTTATAATTTGGATAAGGCAACAGTCTTGCTGTAAGCACATCATGGATGAAAAAAAAAATTTTATTTGCACATATATTCTACTATTTCATATATATGCTAAATTTCATAAATCTGTGCCATCTAAGCCATGCAGTTCTAGTCCTGCTTTACTGCACTCTTTTCCACGTGAGCAAGATGCACTTTTTAAACTAGAAATGAGCAGATACCAGTTACTATCCTCAGCATAGGAAACACTGATGGCAATGCAACTGACTTAAGTTCAATTTTTCTGATTTCTTCAGTCCTTTTAAGTGTTTCATTTTTTCTGGTGGGGATTTTGTGGAGATTAGAGAATCTGCAAAAAGAGAAAATTGACTGCTTTTACTGATTAATTACACTATGTATGTTCACAGTAAAAAATAGACAGACAGACTGCTTTCTCATTATTCTAATAATGTTTTGCCACATGAAACAGTAAATCATGCTTGGGTGTTTAATTTTTTATTTGGATTTGTTTTCACAGTCGGCAGCTTTTATTAACATTTTTATTTAATTTTAGTGACATGGAAAAAAATGCAACTGCTTAGAGCCAGACTATGTGATAAAGCTTACCATGTGGGAAGCAGATCTTACACAGAACATGTCTCATCTTGTCAAGAGAAATAGGCAGTTTCCTTATTAATGGGATTCATTTGTACATAAAAGTTTTACCACATGCTTTTTTTTTTATAAGGAATTGCCACAAAAAAAAGAAGTATGGCTTACATAATGGAATATATGAGTTAGAATTTTCACAAATGTGAAAGACATACTGCTACTCTGTGAAGACATTTGACATTTGGATCTTGATTGTATTCTAAGCAGCTAAAGGCAGGATTAGCCTTTGATCCCGCATGAATGTAACAACCTGGAATGCAATAATTTTTAAACCTTGTTTTTGTGTATCCTTCAAATGCTCTGTGGGCTATCTTGATCAGAACCAATATAATACCAAGTGCAAGTCAAGTTTGTATCATTCCATGATCATTCTGTGCATTCTGTGGTACAGGAGAAATAGAACTTGTCAAAATCTTTTCATTTGATGATGTAAAGACTTGCTGTGCAAAGCTGGGATTTAGATGTTAAATACAGGAATCAGTTAAATATACCCAGTCTTAAAATAGCAAACAACATTAGGATATATTGTTTCTGCTGTAACACATCTATAGTTATGATGATTTGCCAGTGCTTAGTGCTCGTGACTTGATTTCATACTACTGTAGTAGCAGCTGATCTCCTATGTAGTTGCATTTCCTCAAGTACCTGAAGTTTGCTTAAACATCTGGTTCTACCACTCCTCTTTACATCAGATCTGCTCTGAACAGGTGAGGTTTTCCCCCACAGATTGTATGTTTTTTTTCCCAAGTGACAATGTGGCCTGAATTATTCTGATAATAATGGTCACTGTTCAAGACAACCAAGTCATTTTCTTATGCTTATTTCTCCACCAAAGTTCTGTGCAATGGTGATTTATTCAAATCACTTTGGAATATCCTGTACAGCCCATTTCTTTGTTTCTATATAAGACAAAATCCTCATCTTTCAAGATTTGTTTCTTTCATGTATACACTTCTATAAATTGAATCCTATATAAATTAAGATAATGCAAGAAGGGAATATGTTTAAGACACAATTTTCTCCTATTTACAGAGACGATAATTTATGATTGACATTATTAACTCTATTCTCCTAGAAAAAAAAACAAAATAAAACAACAATTTAGAAAATAGTGGGTTCATAATTCTGTAATTTAGTACCTGAAATTAAATGGAAAACATCACAGACCTCAGGTATAAAGTGGCTGAAATTCTAGCAAAAATATTCTAGAAGTTCTAGAACTCCTTATCTTCCTGGAGGACACCTGGCAAGCACTGCCTTTTAACTGGGGATTATAAGAACTTTCTGTAACCCTAAAGTAATGAAATCTGTAATAAAAGCCAGATACAAATTCTACTGTTTTCTGTTCTTTTGTTGTATTTACCTCTCAGACAAAAACATTAAATAACTTCCAGGCACGTCCTATGCTTACCTTCATTATTTTTAAGTCGAGTGGCTGTGCCCCTCAAGTACTCTAATTTATACATACATACAAGCATATTCTTTTAAGTTAAGGAAGCATTAGTGTTTTTGTCTTATGACTGGATTTTTTTCTCTCCACATAATTTTTCTATTTCTCTATCTGTTGTGTCTGGACCACCAGAACTCCTGGACAGTAGGAAGCAGAATCTTTACCTGTGACTGAAACAGCCTCTAATAAAAGCCTTTGATATTTTCCTATGCTTACTTCCTTCCCAGTTTATAGCAGGAGTTTGCCATCTACAGTCAATCTCTTTTGTATCTGCAGCTTGGACTCTAAGAACATTTCCACTGAGTAGCCTGAGTGGCTCTATGACAGAGCTTAGCAAAACTGTATTTATCCTTTATTTGATACGACTCCACCATTTAGTTCCATGCTAGTGCCACTGCTTCCTGCTTTAGAGATATAATCTTGTTCTTATAATTCAGTATGATTTTGCCACCTAAATGCCAGCCTTTAAAGGCAACATTACTCAGAACTTTATTTATGTTAGGTGATCTGCTGAGGCTAAGCACAAAATCTCCACCAAAAAAATTCTTACATAAGCTTGAGGGAACTGAATTAGCCCTTTGTACAGATGTGTATTTTTAAAGGAGAATGAGTCTATATACATTCATAGTCAGCTAGAGATGTTCTGCTCTGCACAGCCATTTTTCCAATTTTTAGAGAAAGACTCCCACTTTTAAGGGAGTAACATAATTACCTTTTGCTAGCTTATAGCTGTCCCCTATTGAATATGACATTGTGGGAGGCTGAATATGATCTGCCTCCTTCAGGAGGAATTAATTTTTGCTTAGTGAAAAAGACCTTTGAGCTATTAATCAGCACAAATGAGTTGAAGTTAGGAAGAAAAAATGGCCTCGTGGGCAGGGAAATGTCTGTACAAAATTGCTTTTAATTTTTTTGCTTATAGAGCTGCTGGAAATTTTCTGAAACTGTGAAAAAGCAACCTTGAGTTTATCTCCAAGAAGCTGAACTGAGGGGTTCTAAGGATATAAATCACCAGTGCTCAGAAGTGAGACTGCAGTTTCTTGTTGTGTGGGAATTTTATAGTATGTTATATTGTGTCATTAACTTGTGAAGCAGCTTTTGATCCACACAAACCTGTGACTCAGTCCTACATAGACCACTCATCTCAGACAGCTTCATCTGTGACCACCTGTACAAAAAAGCTATGTGGAAAAGTGCAAAGAATTCCTGGGGGAAATAGTTTTGTAAATTATTTATTACCCACTAATCTTAAAGTATATTGACTTAACATCTCAAAAAGTATTGACTCAACAGGGGCATTAGAACATCTGTGGAATTTATATTTTTGAGCTATTTTTAGCCTATATTGCATTTTCTAACTACATTTTAAATTAAAAACAATCTTTCCCTCCTCCTGCTTTTACATGTCTGCCAAGGGAAAAAGAAGTAAAATTTAAATCTTGAGCAATAGTCAGGTTAGTCTGCACCTTTATGCCAGAATCCAACTTCTAGTCTTAGCATTCTGAGTATGGAGAAATTGCACGAAAATCAGTTTATCTGACTTGGATTGATGCCACAATGAGAGAAATCAGCAACTGACTTTCATATCTGCAAGGATTGACACTATCTACATAAAATGCAGTGTGAGAGTCATAGCTGTCTGAGCATTTGTGACTCACCTGCAGGCACCATGTGCATTGAAGAATGTCTCTCCTGTAGCTCATGTCTCCACACTGTCCCTCCCACTTGTTTTCAGTTATGCTGGTGTGCCTTGCTCTTTCTACCTGCTGTCCCTGAATCCCTAGTACAACTGAAATAACTCATAAATAGAAAAAGCATTTTAAATTTCTATAAGAAACACAGTTCATTATCCCAACACCTGATCTCTAAAAATCACTTCATTATAAGGATACTTTTTCCACACCTGCAAACACACCCAACACAGGTTCTCAATTTGCCATAAAGTGAATAGTTTCATAGAAAAAAAAAACCAAGGCTCTCTAACCTTTTAAGTTACAGAATTTAGAGGATGCAGCTTTGATTCAAGTATGATCAAAATTAAGAGGTTGTTTTCAGGATCACAAAATTTCTAAGAATTTTAGAAATGTGATGATAAAGTTGATGATAAAGCATCAATTTCCACTGAAAGGAATGATGTTTCAATTAGTCCATGCTATTTTGCATCACTCTAAGCTTTCAGGTGCAACAAAACTTTGTGGCAGGGCTAAAACTTAACAGTGGATTAAATGCCCTTTAGAGTTCATGGTGCTTCTACTCCCTCCAGCAGCGGTGCTGAATTATGCTGCCTTAAAGCATTCATAGAACCTTATGGATGTACAGATTGGGAAAAAAAATCCATCAGCTTTTCCACAATATTATGCACCATCCTTTTTGACAGATGAGACTACAGATACTTTTTTAAAGCCTTCTAAGATTTTAATAGATTCCCTGTTTATTTTAAACGGAACTTGGATGCCTTCTTTTGCATTTTATTAACTTGTTGTGAAGAAGTGATTTGCTGTTAAGAGATGATATAATCTGCAGGAAATAATAATCATTTAGCAACTGTTGCTTGAACAAAACCAACAGCATATTTCTCTTAAGAAAAATAACCATGCAGGAGCTTGAGAATAATGTGTGATTTGTGATAAAAGGCAGATAGTGCTTTTGCATCAAACTAAGCTGGATACTTGTAGAAAAACCTAAAAGCAGGGAAGTTTCAAGGAAGAAAAATATAAGCTTTCTGTAACACATAATATTCTGAAGTTGCTTATTGAGATCATAGATTTAAGGAGTAAAGCAACTAATTTTTCCTCCTTCTGTGAAAGGGATAGAATTCTAAACCCAAACTACAAAGGTCTCTTGAGAGCTATCTTCACAGTCTAGTAAAACTACAGAGATCTCCACTGGGAGCCCCATGCTCCCTTACCAGCATGAAAGCCATCCACTCCTCATTTCTCAGTTAGCAAAAAGGAGCTCTATCTGATGTAACCAGTCTGGAAGAAACTTACCTCTAACTTAACTCCAACTGGAGTTCCTTTAATTAGGCCGTTTCACTTCATACAGGAGTCATTTTTAATACTAGCACTGCTTACAAATATATTTCTGGCTTATTTTTTTATATTCTTGAAGAGTGTGTCTGTCAGCCAAGCACATATCTTTTGCTAAATAACTTGGAATCCATGCATTTTCTTCTGTGTATTTCCACAAGAAAGGATATACTGAAAGAAGATCTGACCAGCTTCTCTTCCCTTCTTTGCTGTTCAAAACTCCACAGTAAAATCCTTCACTATTTAAACAATAAAGCTGTATTTTGTGGTGCTCTATGACTGTTGGTGTACTGTATATTCTTGCAAAATTACAGAAAATATTTGGAAAATGAAAACAGATAAGATTCACAGTAGTGAATGGAAAAGAAATGGAAGAAGCCTGTGACCTTGTAACATGGGGTTTACATGCTGTGGAATCAGAAGCTAGTATTGACAGGGACCTGCTCCAAGGAAGCCTAAAGCAGCTGTTGTTCTGAACAGCAGTTTCACAGGTCACAGGCTATAGAGCAAAGAGGAGGCAGGGCAACACATTAGCCATGAAGAATATCGGTGAAGTGTGGAGCAGATTAGAAACTAAAAATTGTGACATACCTTTTACAGACTATTAAACGTGGTTCTGAGGAACAACTACAGGTGCTTAAAGTTTCCATGACTACAGTGTCAATTAAACACATAGTAAAAAGAAAACTTCTGAGGATTGAGACTGCAGCCCTGAAAAATTCAGGTCATATTTTCAAAGACCAGCTGTGTTTTTCTGTTTAAGGTATTTATTTACTTTATTATCATGACTGTTGTTGTGGCTTGGTTTTTTTTTTTTGTTTTGGTTTTTTGAATCAGTACATTCAAATATGGAATATCTTGCAGTAAGTGTTTAATTTGTGGAGCCGAACAAAAACAGAATTTTCTTAATTGTGTAGCAAAGAGATTGTAATGACCCCCTGTCTTGGTTTGGAAAGACAAGTATCTGCTAGGGAAAAGCTGGAGCTTTCCTTGGAATGGAGAATGTAAACCCCTTCCCTCCAAATTATTATGAATTTGAAATTAAGAGGCTTTCAGGCAAAATGATGTGGGAATAGGAATAACAGTTCTTTGCTAGCAATATTAAGAAAATAAAAATATAGTAGTAAAAAACACAAACAAAAAAGAAAACACTGATAGAGTCAGAATACAACTTGGCACCCTGTTGGTCAGGGTGCTGGCAGCAGTCCAGTTAAGTCCTCTTGAAGTGACAGATATGGTTTTATTGGGGCAGAGAAGGGTGTGGCACCTGTAGAAGGGTGTGGTTTCCTTCTGAAGGTCCGGTTGTGGTAAGATGGGTCTAGTCGTCCTCTGGAAATCCAGTGGAAACAGGCTGTCCTGGTGTTTTGAGTCTCAGGTTTTATCCAGGTAGGAATGATTTGCTCCTCCCATGGGGTGGAGCATCTCACAATGGGATGATGTAATTTTATCATTCATGCAGTGAGCCTTAATGGCCTATTTACAGCAGATATCTCACTGGAGGGAGGATGGGTTGTGGAAGAGAAAATACCTCCCCAACTGGATTCAACAGATGGCAATAGAATACATGTTTTTGGTTACCTCTTGAACCCAAGACACTCCCACTCTCTAAATTTTTTGAGGTGCACCTTCATATGTTGACTTTTGATATTTCTTTTCTTTACCTCTGCTCTTTTGAATATATAACCAGAGAGTAATAGAAACCAGCCAGTTTGAATAGTAGAAAAATTGATCTAAGTAGTGATTAAGGTATCAAGTATGAGTGTATCTATATTTCACAAAAAAGTGTCAAAACTATTAATTTGCCTCTCATTCCTGTTGCATAAAGAAAATTAGTAGAAAACAACTCTTGATACAAGTTAAATTAGATTTTCACAATTGTTACAAGTATTCCTCCTAATACCCTTTCCTTCCAACACAGTTTCAGCTGAATGTGTCATGAGAAAATTTAATTGAAAATTACTCTGACAGATTTATTATATTAATTAGAAATCAATCAATTCTAAAAATATATTTAAAGACTAGCTCCAAAGATGCATATAACTACAGCTATAATTACACATACTACAGCTTCTCCTGAGAACCACTTAATGTGTTACGAGGTTGGGGGTTTTAAACTCATTATCTTTGTAGTTACCTTTGTATGCAATGTTTAAACCAAACCAAACTACATCAGTATTTTCAGAAATAAATTCTATTGGAGTGCATAAGAAAAAGGAAGTATGCAATGCTATATTACTAATAGGGGTTCAATCAGATTGAATATATATATATATATTCTTCTCATCATGATTTCTGTGGTCTCTGCACCTAAAGTGGTATCTCCTACCTCAGGCCTTTAATTCTTCATAACTTCAGATGAAAGACTACAGTTTTGATGCTCAGGACTCATGCAGCTATTTTGTCTTTCTTTTAGTTTGTCAGCTTGGGAAATAAAAGTATATATTTTCAAGTTATGTTATTTTTTTTCCCTGATAAGGGGAAGAGATCACAAAACTAGAGAGATAAAAAAACCAGAAAATACAGACTGAATACCTGAAAACTGCATAGACACATTACCATTTGCAACATGCATACCTTTTTTTTTTTTCCCCTAGGACTACATTTTATATCACTAAAAAATGCTGAAAAATACCTTGCAGACATCTAGTCTAAAATAATCTCTTTTTGATGCCAGAATTACCTTGTTACTATTAAAAGTCACAAACACCTTTACTCACCTTCATGTTGTAAATGACAAAATAACACTCAGGGGATGGGTAGACTGTTTCTTCCATTTTGATTCTTCCAGTGTTCTTTTGCTTTATTCCTTCCTACTATCAAAATCAACTCTTTCCATCTTCGAACAAAAACTCTCCTGAACTCCTCCATGCCAAATGATACCCTGAACTTACCTCCTTACTTAACATCAAAATTCTTCCCTCAAAACTCACTAAACATACTATTTCAAGCATTGCCACAAATTCCTCTTCTCCAACATGTAGGACCTATAAAAATGTAGTCATTTAACAACATTAAAATGAAAGAGAAAAAGGCAAGAGGGTTATGCTGAAAATTCCTCAGTTGTGCCAAGTGTCATTTAACAAGAAATACAGGTAGAAATGTACATCATGTTCTTCTTGGAAAAAAGGAAAAAATTAAAAAATTAAAAGTGCATTGGTGTTAACACCAGTATATTATACTTTTGGATTTTATGATTTTCTAATTTCACATCTTACAATAAGAAAGTAGAATATATCTTTAATAAAAGTAATCTCTATACTGCAGCCAGGCCACCCTCAAATTCCTCTTTTTTTCAAAAAAAAAATTGTCAGATTTCACTGAACTACTGGAAATAGAACTGGGATTGAAACTCAGGCAGCCTATGTGAAAATACACAACCGAGTCTACCATAGAAATCTTCTATGGCATTCAGATAATAACCTTGCATGCTTATCAATCCTGCTCCTGCCCCAGTAATGCCATTCTGCCAAACAAAACCTAAAAATCCTGATATCCCTCACTGCACTTTTATCTCAAACAGTTTTGCAATCTATGGTGCATTTAGTCACCTTCTGAAAGCTGCTTCACACAAATTCAAGTCCCTGGTTTAGTTCCACATTTTCTTTATCTTTTCCTGGTCATTCATACAGGCCTCTGAGTTTAGCAGCACCTTTAGCACATAAACACCACCCATGTCTCCCTGTGCTTCTGCTGATCCTCCTTCCACAGCCACACTCTAAAGAAAAATTGGTATGAGCTCTAACTCTACAATTCTGTGATACAGCAAAAAACAAGGACACAGATATTCACTGTGTTGTGCATGCCTAATCTCCAGGATCTTCTTCTCTAAATTATCACCATCCTAAATTACGTGACTGTGGAAAATTAGGTGCTATATTTCATCTTGTAGTAATTTCTATGTAATGGTGCTGTCCGGGGAAGTCATACTGCTCTCCTCAAAATCTCATACGCTACTTACCTAAGTAAACCAGATGTAGCTGCTTACTTTTGTTGGGCAAACACTACATTTTTTAAAGTACCACTATACTGCTGGAACTGAGCTACTCATAAGCATTTATGCTTTTATACCTGTGGGATATTATGAACATAACCAACATAATTCTGTGTCATACTAATTTTTAAATAAATTTTATCACAGCTTACTTATAATTAGGATATATTTCCATCACTTGAAATCTTTAGAATATGGCTGGGTAGTTGATATTTATGCTACAGGCATATCAGAAGTTACAGCTTTACTATGGAAACCACTAGTTTAAATTATTTGGGTTGAACTGTGGCATACAAGACAAACTCAAATGACCTTTTGTAATGAAATTCTCTGAATTTCTAAGAAATTATTTCTGCATGCAAACATCGTTTAAGAGAGACAAGTAAAATTTACTAGCAGCAAACAAATAAATATCTTACCATCTTATCACTTATTTTTTTCAGTATATGTTTCTGCTGGATTTCTATCTTCTTAATCACCATGCCTCAACATTGGGGGAGGAAAAATGCTGTGAGAACTCAGATGTGACTTCAGATCACTGTAACATCCTTATGAAAAACAATTTCATTTTGTAGCCGGACCAAATGTTTTATCAGATTTTTCAGAACACTGTTTTTCACCAAGCCATCAACCACCAGAGACCTTCATCTGAACATATTAGGATCTAAAATACAAATCTGCAAATGATACAAAATTGGAAGGCTGATTGAAACACAATATGATTGTGCTGCCTTTCAGCAAAACCAAGCTACTGTTGAAATGCATCAACAGCACCCTCATGTTGTTCAACAAGGGGTAATACCAAGTCCTGTACCCTGGGGAATAACAGCATGCACTAGTACACGCTGGAGGTTAACAAGATGGAAAGCAGCTTGGCAAAAAAGACCTGATAGTGCTGTTGGACAACAAATCAACCATCAGCCAACAGTGCACCCCTTTGGCAACAAAAGTCTACAGTATTTGGGTCTGAATTAGGAAAAGCATCACCAGCAAGTCAAGGGATAGACTCATTTTACTCTTGTCAGCTCTGGCTGAGACCACATATTGAGGGCAGAGCCCACTTCTGTGTTCAGACCAGGTAAGACTTCTCTCTGAAAAAAAAAGCTATGGGCTTCCTGGAATAAGTCCAGTACAGGTCCATAAAGGTGATGAAAGAATAAGAGCACCAATATATAAAAGTAGACAGAGATTTTAACCTGGAGATGTAAAGTATCAGAGGGATTTTATCATTGTGCATAAGTACCTGCATTGGGGTAATAAAGAAGATGCAATCAGACTCTTCTCAGAGGTAGCCATTGAATGCACAAGAGGGAAAAGGCACAAACCAAATGAAGAAATTCCATTTCTGCAAGAGCAAAACACATTTTTTCTGTTGTTTTCTTTGTTTGGCTTTTATTTGTTATGGTGAAGGTAGTGAAACAATGGGGTGGGTTGCCCAGAGAGATGGTGAATTGTAGCAGTGGGGGTTTAGAGTAAAACCTTTACCTAGACCCCAGTCAGCCTCTCCAGTGGAAATTAGGCAAGGCAACCAAACTCACCCATGCACACAGCCATGGGCTAGCTCTGCAAGGAGAGGCAGAAGGCTCTTAGCCTAGGTAAATTCCAGCAAGGTTTATTTCCGAGGTTCTGAAGCGGATCCAGATCCAAGGAGGGCTAACATGTGCCTGCCCCTGCCTTAAGTATGGTTTTGGGCATCCAACGACCTTGAGGCACGAGGTGGTGCAAGGGACATGTAAGGTCAGTGATCCACAGGGAGGATGGGGCCGGTCACCGGGGTACCACAGCTAATGGGATAGCAGGGAAAGAAGAAACCGGGAGAATTTGGGCATCAGGGAGGATTACAGAGTGTCACCAGGCCTTGCAGGGGAGTGTCCATGGTAATTCTTCCAGGGCCAGACGTTGGGTGTGATTTCTAGTGGCTCCAGGGACTCCACAGTGAATCTCTGTGAAGATATTCAAAACCCAACTGGGCAATATCTTGGAAAACCTGCTCGAGAAGACTTTCCTTTGAGCAGAGGATTGGACGTTATAATCTACAGTGGTTCCTTCCAACCTCAGTTATTCTGTGAAATCAAGCAGAAAGTAACTTCTCAGGTAGTAATCAGAGAGTCCCAAGAAGCCAAAGGGCTTGATGAACAATATTTCTTCCTTCTCCACTTGAGTTTTCTCATCTAATGCAAGCATGCAGTAACATAAACAAAAATACATAAATTATCACCCAAGCCCCTAAAAAGAAAGCTATGTAAGACAGAAGTGCATCATATTGTTTTTTATAACAGAATGTGGTAAGATGTTTTGGTGATAAGTGTGGCATAAAAATCTACCTAAACCAGCATTTAATCCCTTTCACTTAATTCTATCTTATTTCAAATATAATGATGGAGATAAAGAAAGCACTTTCTACTTTAGGTTACTAAATGTATGTAGTATTAAAATGTCATCAGATTTTGCATCATACCTTTATAAAAATTGGGCTGTGAGAATATAAAGACTAGGGATCCCAAATGCAAACATCTACTTTGAAATCTTGACAGAAGTAGTGCTTTTGCTGAAGAGGATTTGTTAAGAAAAGCTGAACTCTTCAGAGAAATATTTCCAGAAAAAAAAAAAAAGAGCAATTTCCTTTTGTTTGCATTGAAGAATGCTCATTGCATAGTCTCATATCCTGGATTGCATATCCAGGTCTAACAATCAATCAAAACAAACTGCTGTACTCAACAAACTCAGTTGTTACTTGCAATTTCAAGAATTGTTTTGTTTTGGGTTTGTTTTCTGAAAGTAGTTCAGACTTCACTTCTGAAAGAAAAACACTGCCTGTAGGATGCATTAACATCTTGATTTTCCACGTTTGCCCACTGTAACATATCTAAGCAAGGTATTGTAAAAACTAGGGTGGATAGACTGGGTATGTTTATCAAGATATGATTATCAAAAATTTCATGAGTTAACTGAAAAAGTGCAGCGACATCTCTAAGGATTCCTGGTATATATAAATAAAACAAATAATAAAGGGCACAATGCAAAACAACAGGAAAGCAGTATACATAAAAGCATTTATGGCTTATTCAAAATAATACAGAATCAAAAATCTGTATAAACATCAAGCTTGAAAGAAAGCTTAATCCTCTGTTTCTCTTTTCTATAAGATGGAAAATAAAACCAGAATTTAAAGACCAATATACATGACCTTAATGGAAAAAAAAATGATAAGATTTTATTATTTAATTTTTAAATAGAATCCTTCAAAGATTTACCAGTACAGTCATCTTCAGAGGCTATTTTCATGAAAGAGCTTGTAAAATAAAATATGTGCATTTTAATTTTTATTTCAGTGATCATCCAATGTTATTCTAAATGAAAGTAGTTGACTACATTTTGTTCACAAATTCAGGAGGAAAGGGGTAAACCAGAGAGGAAAATATAATTACACTTCTCTAAGTTCAGCATACAAAATATCTTCCATGTGATTAAACTGGCAAAGTAAATTGCTACACAGTTAACTGTGCAGATGTTCAAAATATTTAATTTTACCAAGGTAAATTTTCAAAATCTTTAATTTTACCAAGGTATTAAAAATCCAAAACAAAACAAGAAGACATTGTATTTCTCTTTTGTTTCCAGGCAGTTCCAAAGCAATTTTTCTTCTTCCTGTTTGTATTTTAATGAAACTAAGCCCTGTGAAATTCTGGTATTTATTTTGATGGGACAATTTGTGCTTCCTTCACATCATGCATAAGCTAACGGGAGTTTTCTCATCTAGATCTCATTCTTTTGCATATATTTTGCTCAAAGCATTATCATCTTATCTATTTGACCTTTATTAAAACTGTTATGGGGTAAGTCTTACCAGCCTGTTAGAGTACTTTAGGAAGGACAGGTTTTTTGTTTATCCCTTGTCTCTATATATTTCTAGTCTATTGCATTGAAATAGATTTATGAGTATTATCAGTATTTAGTTTAGCATCTCTATTGAAGGGTAGTTTTGGGTGCTCAGGTATGCCCACTTCTTTTGGTACACATCAATGGATAAATTTTTGATCCTGCAAATGCCTTCTGTTGTAATAATATCACTTCAAAATTGAAATCACTTTAGTCCTGAAATAGGAAATATTTTGTTCACCAAGCAAACATGATTGGAGTTTTTCTCTCTTCCACTGTTAATACAAAGAAAGGCTGTGCTTTACAACTTTTATCACCTGACCTCTGCATTGCCATCCTACCTATTTTGACTATAACACATAACATGGGAGAGTAGATAAGATAAAAATTAGGACTTTGATGTTCAGCTAGTGTAATAAATGTTCTAGAAACACTGCAGAGAGATCCCACTTAAATACGTCAAAACATATGTTTGTCCTATAGCAAGTTTAGGAAGATGGGAATTTGTCTTTATCTAGTATTTCTACATTTGTTTTTAATAATTCTCTCTCACTCTCTCAATTTCTCATTCTCAAAATGCTTTCTGTATTCTGCCTCAGTTTGCTGACAGAGTATAAGCTGGACAGACTCCTGCTGTTCTAGAACCAGTATGGCATCTATGAGGACATGATCATTAGCACAGGAAGGCTAATAGGTTTAGCCATCATCTGTCTTGCATTTAAGCCTTCCTGCCCCTCTATGTTTTCTGGCTGATTGCCACACTCTGGCTCTGCTGCCTTGCTTCTGCTCAAAAGAGCTGAGGAAGCTGATTAGGGGCTGATTCTGCTGGGAAAAAAAACTCCAGCTGTGCTCTGTTCTCTGTGTTACTCTGTTGTCTCAGCTCCCTGATACAGCCAATAAAGAGTCTGCCTTGGAACTATTAAAAGAGGTGGACAGGGAGCAGTAACAGGACAAAGTCAGCCAGGAACTGCAGGTTTTGGCAGAGTGCTGTGTAAATGCAAGTCAGGTGGCATTTTTGAGAGTAGTTACTATGGGAACCAAAGAAGTGTTACTTTCCTGAAGTTTTATCACTTGGAGTTATGCATTTGTACCTCCACTGATATCTCTCTCCTCATCTTTGTGGAGAAAAGCAAGCACCATTAAAAATAGATTTACTGAATGTAACAGTGAATCAATTCTGAACATGGCTGTTTGCACAGAGTTCCCACTCAGAGACAGACTGTAAATTATTTCTCTGAAGAATACATTAGTGTTTTGTGACTAATAGGCTATTTAAATTTTAACTTCTACTGGAGGAGTCACAGCTATGAATTCTCATGCTAATGTACTTGGTTGTAGACATAACCAAGCTTAAACCTGTAGTCATATATCAGTTCTTCCTCAAACTGTACACTCCCATCCTTGGCTCTGGTGAGTAAATGTGGCTGTTCTGAGCACCCCTGAGCCATACCTGGGCTACCAGACTGCCAGCGCACAGGCACCCTCCATGCTCATGGGGTCAGGGATCTATAGGGCCTGATGGCACTGACAGTGCATTGCAGGAGGGACTCTCATCTCCCTTGGGAGAGCCAGGGCTGATACTTTAATTTTTAGCTTTCATGTTTGCTGTGTGGTGACCTCAGTGGCACCTGTCAAGCTGAAGGGATGTGCAGAATTAAGTGTGAGCCATCCCAGGGCTCAGGAGGAAGAACCTCCTGACACCAGAAGATTTCAGTGTGCTGGTGCCTTGGGGCAGCTACACACACCTGGTGATGAATCCCTGTGAGGGTGAGCATCCTGCCTGGGGAGAGGAAGGTGATTGAAGGGTGGACAAATACAATCTGTATTCTGTATTGAATGAGACTTTTCTCATTCATTAGGTAACTTGGACTTATAGGTTGCTGATGGATTGATTGGACTGAAAAAAATTTTAGCACTCTTTTGAGATATAGGTACACAAACATGTGAATATATTTGCATGTACATTATGTACACAAAGGCGTATATTAATGATATACATGTGATTTTTTTCCTTTATCCTATTTTAAGATTCTTGCATTCAACAGAACTTCTGACTTGAGCCAGATTGTCATTTTACACCCAGATACCCCATGAAGTCCTCACTCCCGATGTCCTTCCAGGGCTTGGGATACATGAGAGAAAAAAATCAGAGTTGCCAATAATCACACTCCACTTTTTTTTTTTTAATTGATTTAGGCACAGTGAAGAATACATCTTTTTAAATGTAGTCTTAACAGGACAGCAAGAAATAATAAAAATTATCTATAGGTGCACACACACTACCTGCATCCTAACCCTCCATAGGAACAGATGCTTTACGTGTATCAGTCCCTTCTTGCTCACCTTATGTTCAGTTCCTGTTCCACAAGAGACACACAGCATCTGGATGATTTAGAAACTAAAATTCTGCATTGTGCTAGAGTATGTTGTCTCTGGTCAGCCTAAACGCATAAAAACTGAATGTACCTAATTAGATAAAAATCTGATCCTGCTTCTTATTGCCTCCTGGTTTATAGGGACCATCTCGCCACCCTGCATGTTCCACGCCTCCTCTGAATCTCATGAGGAAGACCTATGGCCTTAGAAAAAAAAAATTAATTTATATTGCAAGGGCTTGAAATTCTTCTACAGGATTATCATGGCATCATTATGTTAAATAGCATTCAGGAGTTTGTCTTAGAATGACTTTATGATGCTTCTATCCCCAAATCGTCTACCCTGTCTGTGTTAGATATTATGTTCTGTACCTTTAAGTCTGGTTCCTAGAGTGAAGGGGCAGAAAAAAGAAGCATGGAGTTTTTTCTGAAAACAGCTCTCACTCCTCCACCTTATTCTCTTGGACGGTGTTCATCTGAAGCATGGACAGGCAGAGGGACAGAGATCTCCTTTGCTTTTAGTTAGTTTTAGCAAGCTGAGGCAGAGAAGTTCCCTGGATTTTTTTTTTTTTTTTTTTTTACCTTTTTCCTGGGACTTTTTAAACCTGCTCTGGACTGAAAACCCACAAGAGCACCAGGAGCTCACAGCTGCAGCCCATTGGGGCCCAGGACAGCATTTTCCAGTGCCAGAGGGACTGATAACAGCTGAGTTCCCAGCAAGGACTTTATCAATTTTGCCAGGTTTTATCGTTTCATATTATCTATTTTTATGTTTGTAGGCACTTTGTTTGTTAAATAAATAGCTTTTTCCACTTTTCTCTAAGGTGATTTTTTTTTTCCCAGACCAATCAGGGGAGGGGCTGTTTCAGTTTGTTTCCCAGAGAAATCCCATTGGGAGGTTTCCTCCCAAATTTGCCCTAAAACAGGACAGAGTTGCGCTATGTGTGTTCTGTCCCTTGGAACTTGGAGGTACAAGGTTTTGAGGGGCAATAAAGCTGGCCCAGAGTATTGGAGAAGTGTAACAGCACAGAGATAGACATGGTGTGGCTATATTCATGTTATCTATACGGAGCAATACCTCAAGCAGACCATCCTAAAAAATCATTATTAGATTTTTTTTTTTGGAAGGAACTATTTGGTTAGTTCTGAAAGGTAACTATGGGAAAATACACATGAAGACTCATTATAAGCACACCAAGACAATCTGGGAAGGTAAAAATATTCTTAGGACAATATTTCTTAACTTCCATTTCCAAACTGCTCTTTGTATTTGAGGGGAGGAGAAAGGGGAGGAGAAAGGGACCAGGTGGCTCAGGTGGCTTGTTAAGATAATTAGAGCTCATCCAGTATTTTCTGGGTTTCTTCTTTTAAACAGTGTGGACGCCAGTTTCCATCAACAAGGGGCAACTCTGTGGAGAAGTTGTGGGGGTTTTTTTTGTTTGGATTTTGTTTTTTTTTTTTTAGGGAAGGTTTTCTTATGTATATCTTACCCTTTAGCCAAAGAAAAAGGGGAAACATCAAAGTCATTTTTTACTTGCATAGTAAACATATACTTGTAACGTGCTATACAATAGCACATGTTACAATTTGCTCAATGTGAGACCATCTGATTTATTGGGGTTGATGTCAGACAGCAAATAGGTTTGACGTATTTTGTCACAAAATATCCAAGATTGTCTGAAAAAGATGCTATTTTTGCCTCAAAACCAGTGTTTGCCTGCAGATCCTAAGGTGTGGCAGAACAGTCTGGTACTACATCAATGTATTTTTGTGGCTAAGCACATGTCAGCAGTGTCCTGTCATACCGGGTTTTAGTAACAAAACTGCAGCCCATTGACAAAGGAAAATGATTACTTACCTTTATCTGATATTCCTTAGATCACATTTTGAATATTCCAGTTTTTGTTCCCAGTACAAGACACTGGTAAGCTGGAGTGAGTTGAGTGCAGGCCAACAGGATGGTCAGGGCTGGCACACTTCCCAGGAGCTTGGGCAGAAGCTGCAAGAGAGAGGTTGTTCAACCTACAGACAAGATGGCTTTGGGAACACCTT
>VWYE01004425.1:0-25772 GCA_013398995.1 Alaudala cheleensis
GAGCGGCGCCATGAGGGGCCGGCTGCTGGCGCGGCTGAGGCGCCGGAGGCAGCTGCGGCTGCTGCTGGCCCTGGGCGCGCTGGCCCTGGGGCTCTGGGCCGCCTACCTGGAGCTGGTGGCGATGGCCGGCGGCGGGACTGCCCCGGAGCGCAGTGAGTGAGCCCAGGGACGGGAGGGGACGGAGCGGGGAGGGTCCCCGGGAGCCCTGCGCTGCCCCGTGCCGGGCCGGCGGGAGCGGGGCTGTGGGTGCCGGGGTTCCCCTCCTGTCTGTGGCCCGCCCGCTCTCACCCTCTCTGGCGGGAGACCTTCCCAGATCTAACCGTGCCGCGAGTACCGACCCCGGAGCCACGGCGTGGAGGTGCCTGTGGCTCTTGGTGCCCCGGTGCGAGGCTGGGAGGCGGCAGAGATGCTTTGAGGGCGCTTTGATGCCGGCAGAAGCGTGTGCAGAGTGTGCAGGGCAGGGAATGCGTGCCCTGGAGAGGCGCACCGCCGGCGGGCTCGCTGTGTGCCGGCAGCGCAGCGGGGCTCGGGCCGAGAGCAGCGAGCCGCGCTTGTTTGCCCAAGTAGTGGGAACTTTGTCAGTGTCTTGTGGCTCTTTGCGCTTCTCTTTTCTCAGTGACGGAAAAGTTTCAGTGGCTCTCGGTCCTGTAAAAGGCTGTGATGTTGCTGCTGGGTTTTAAGTAGTATCAGTACTCGGTATTAATCTAATTTGAAAGTCTGTTTACAACTGCGTGTTAGTGTTTAACTATTTATGCTTTCCAGTATATTGGTCCTTTAATTGCATGTTACAAACATCGGAACTTGTACTCCTACGAGTCAGGCTTGGTTTCAGTCTTAAAGCTGTGGACTGTGGCTGTGCAAGGAGCATCGTGACTGTCTGCTCCCACCAAGTCCATTACAGGACTTCAGCTTGTACATTTGATCTGTATTAGATGTGATATTAAGGCTCAAAACACGTATTTATTGTTCTAGCAGTGTAACAGATCTGACTTCTTTGGCTAGGATAAATCATCTAGTAATAATCCTCTTTTTTATGCCTGGTGGAATGAGAAGATGAATTGTCCTACGAGTCTATTTTGCTTTACATTTCTCATGTAATCATGTAATCGTGCCTTTTACTGTACATCACTTTGGCAAAACCCCACCAGAAATGCTTAGAGAAGATTGGTACAGCTGGGCAGAGGGCTTGTGTAGGAGCCAGGGAGAAAAGAGCTGAGAAGTGTTTGAAATGGTGGTTGTGAGGAGAGGGGGCTGAGGCAGGTGTCTGGAGTTGTGCAGCTGATGGTGCTTCCACTGCCACCAATGCAAAGGGAGGAATGGGCTGAGAGAGTGGGAACAGCAGAGATGTGCAGGAGAAAACAACCTTCTGAGTGAATTGTGTTCTTCCTCTTTGCTTTAAACAGGGTTGTTTTTACATCTGTTACAAAAGTAATTTTGTTTTAAGACTGAAACTGGAAGCAGCGAGATGGCTACAGTTACTGCCAACTAAAACAGAACATGCACAAAGTAATTGCATTGTATTAAAGTTCAATTACATAAAATTCCAGGTTCTCCCAAATGTACCAGGGACATTGCTGCTCATTGCAAACAGGAGGTATTTAAATGCTGCTGGAAAGGGTGGGAGGGTACAATCCTCTGGCAGGCAGTTCCTCACGGCTCAGCATCACAGAGGGCTGTGGTCACACTTGGTGTCATGTTTTCTTGGCCTTGGAGCCAGAATCCTGGAACCTGCTAACAGGAGGAAGGGTAATCTGTGACCTTGCCCACCCTTCCTCTTGCCCTGCTACCTCTAAAAGCCTGTTTTGTTTTAAGAGAAATCAGAAATCTGAGCAGAAGACAAATAGTATTTGTTTTCTTTTGGCTGTTAGAACTAAGGAATATTTTCTTCTCTGGGGACAGGGATGGCTCTGTGACCCCATGTGGGGACTCTTTCCAGGATCCTGGGAAGCTGCTGTAGCAGGTAGTAGTTTTCCCCTTGTTTCTGCACTGTTCTGTTGCATGTCCCAGGTGTGAACACTGTTGTAAGGACTCCTGGGATGGAGCAGGAGCTGCCACCTCACCTTAGCTGATGCAACACCTCTCCAGGCATGGTGGATCCTCCTGAGCTTTATGCTCCTCTCCTCCTCCTACCCTCAGATCAGTGTGTGGTGGAGAGAGCAGGTGCCAGATGCCCTGGGGTGGGTGTTTCAGTAAGTCATGCTGAAAAATTTGGGTCCTCTCTTGAGGTATTTGCAGCTCTGCTGTGTAACAAAGTCAAGCATATAAAATAGTTTGGATAGAAGTGAATAAAGAGTCCAGGAGAATATCCTGTAATCACCAGTACCCACTGGCATTCAGGATGCTTCATCACCACGTGCTGGGAGAGTCTCTGGCCTGATGTGAACTTTGCTGTGATATTAAAGGCTGAGGGATCAGCCTGAGGTGCAGAACTTGTGTCTGGTGTACACCCTGGGATTGGTGTGTTGATCTGGGAAGTTGAGCTTTCAGGGGGGTTGGGATGGGCTGGACAGGCACAGAGGATGGTGTGAGCTCTTGGGAGTGATGGCTTTCTTTGAAGGTGATGCTGAAATGAGTAGTTGGTCAAGGAAAAAAACTAAGTGTTCTTTCTTGTATTGTGAGTGTATTAAGGTGAAATTGCTACCTATTCTTCCCAGGGAGCCTTGTTGGCAGGACTGTTTGCTCAGGGGTAGGAGGGTGTTTCTGTTCTTGTGGGGTTTGCCTTTTTGTTCCTTTTTTTTTTCTAATGGAGCACGTTTGGCTGGATTGCTGCCTAATAGGTGTTTATAGGCATCTTAAACATGTTTTCAGCTGAGTGAAGAGAAACAAGCAGGCTTCTGTGAGCTGGAGATGGGCACACTCCTCACATGAAATGTGGCCTGTTGTCATCCCAAACAAGTTGGGACAGGCAGGACACTGCCTCCCTGCCAGGGAAGGCAGGAGCTGGAGGCAGTCTGTGTGCTCCTGCTGCTGAAGGCACTGACCTCTCAGCAGTGGGCTCTCCATTGAGTGTTCTCCTCAGCTCCAGCAGCTGCTGCACAGCACACTGTGCTCCTGCTGCAGATGGGGAAATTTGTTATTTCAAGGGTGAGTGAGGTGTTGGGGAGGGAGAAAGCACAGAGGTCTGCAGAGCAAGTCCTGCATCCTGCCTTTCCTGCTGTGGTGCAGTTGGCTTGGCAGCAGGGATGGAAGGGACCAGGGCAGGCAGACACCTTTCCTCAGGGAAAACCTTCTTCCCAAAATACTGCCACTTCCCAGAGCTGCTGCAGTGCTGTGTGGGTGAAAAGGTGGTGGGTCTGACAATTCCTCCTGTTTTTCTCTTCTGTGCCCAGCAGTGCCTCCTCTTGCCCACCTGTGCAGAAAGGTAGGACTGAGGGAGCAAGGCTGGTGTTTGCAGGCAGGATGTGCAACAGTCCCCCTTTGCTCTGAAATCTTGTGCCAACACAGTAAAAACACAGCCCCATCCCTGCAGAAACTTGGAGGTGAGGTCACTCCCAGCCAGTGCTTTGCAGAGTTTGTTTTTTCTGCTGCAGACCATGGTACTTCAGGAGTCTATAAATCATTTGCACTGATTTCTTTTATTGCAGGTGTGAGTGTCTCACTGAGCCAGGCACAAGGAGGGAGTTCAGGGTTAGGTTGGAATCCTGGGAGATGCAGCTTGTAGGAACAGGGAGTTGGGGGCCACTTTTTCAACCTGCCCTTCCCAACTGCTTCCACCTACCCCTGTTCCTCCACATTTTAATGTGAGTAAATAACACTGGCAGTGTGTTATCTTCCTATCTTGGCTTGTGTTAGTGTTGTGTTAGGTTTTCAGACTGCTGCTTTTGTAATTCAGGAGTGCACACTCCCACTCTCTGAAGTGGAAGGTAGGAGGGGTTCAGAAGAAACCATGGAAATGTGCAAATAAAGAGGTCCTAATGGCAAGACTTCCAGTATGTGCATCTTCAGTATCCCTTTGCTTTCCTTTTGGCTTCTTAGTGTGCCTGCCCTGTGTGGGCTCTGACCTTCAGGCATCCAGGCCACCCAAAAGCAGGGCAGGTGGCCCCAGTGCTGCCTGAATGGGCAGGTGCATTGTGTGAGGAGTGTCTGCCAGAAAGGTGAGGTTGGGCATGTCATGTAATGTATCAGCTTCCTCCTCTGGCCTCCGTGCTCAGGCAGGAGCACACCCACATCTGCAGGTCCCTTCCTGTGCTTGGGGCTGGCTCTTGCCATCCCTCACAGGCAGCTGGCCTGCCTGGGCATGCAGGGTGTCCTCCTCCTCCTGCAGAGCTCATTGCCCCTGAGGTTCCCTAGTGCCCCTGGGGAGGAAGGGGCCCTGCAGCTTGGGTTGTGAGGGGCATTGGCGCAGCAGGTGGGAGAGGCCAGAGCTCAGGGTCTGTGCCAGCTTGTCCTGGGCCATGTCCTGCAGGGAGGCTGTGAACCTGCTGCTTTATCACCACTTCACCTGAAGTCAGGTGGGTGTTTGTTTTCTTGGAACTCAGCCTGCAGTTTGTCTGGCTTCAGCAGGTCCCCAAATAATTTGCCAAGATTGCGTATTACCTTTGAGAATAAGCTCTCGTGTCATGTCTTCATGTACTCATGTTAACCATGACAGATTGCTGCAGTGGTGTGCCAGAACAGCTTGTATGTCTGCACACACCTTCCTGTGCTGAGCTGCTCTGGGGTAGGGTAGCTGGGGTCTCAGGGGGTGCCCTCCTGTGTCCCCCAGGGCTGGCAGAGCAGTGATTCTGTGCTCTGGAGATGAGTTTCTGTGTGCTGCAGTGACAGAGAGGCTCTGCCTTCTCTCACCTGCAGCTTCAGGCAGATGTGAGGGAACATGGACAGCATCTTTCATCTGGTGTTTTGAAGTCACTGACATCTGCAGGCTGGAAGCAGGATGCTCTCCTGAGGACAGGCATTGCCCTGTATTCCTGGCACTGGAGTGATGATGGGGTTCTGCCTCCAGGGCTCACAGGGCTGGCCTCAGGAATTCGTGTATTTTGTTTCCCTTTCCTATTTGTTCTTGCTCTGCACTGATGTTGCCTCTTGCAGTCACTTCCCAATTCCATTGCTTTTTTTAGGCTTGCAGTAATAGCTGAGAAGGACCTTCCAGAAAAGGAAATAAGCTGGTTTATTTACATTTGGTGTGAGATTTCAGACAGACCCATGTGCCTTGGGTGGAAACAGTTGTGAATCTGGGCCTTGGGATCCTCACCCTTTTTATGAAGTTAGAAATTCGTAGCCTGTGTGTGTCATGAGCCAAGCCAAAGTACACTGGGATCTTGACCAGAGCTGCTCTGTATTTCTGTTTTTCTGAGGAGACTTTCCTATGCCAAAGTGCAAAGGCCTTGATGTTCCTGATCTGGAGAGAGTTCCATGATGCTTTAAGATGCTTTGATGGTCTGGGATTATGCTGCCATTAAGTTCTCCTAAGACATCACAGAACAATAATTTGTGTTGTCATAATAAATAATTGAAATCAACTACACAGAATAATAATATCCAAGTAGTTAGTCATTAGGATGTTTAATCATTTCAGACAATCCTAAGCTGATTGGGTGGATTTGAGTCCCCTTGAAGCATGAGTGCCCCTCAAAAGATCACTAATTCTGATTTTATGATTGCCTAAGGCGTAGTTATTTCAGCATTCCTCTGTTTCCCATTTGAGTTGTCATGGGGTTTTTTGAGGGGAAAAGGGGTCAATGTGGGTTTTTTTCCTGACTTCTAAAAGAAGGGAATTAAGCTGTCACAGATTATTTTACAGTGTAGGTCTGATACCCTCACATGGCAAAGTTGTCCTGTCTGGGGCTGTTTCTCCTTTTCCACGGCACTGTTTTCCATCACTGATAGAAATGGTAAGTCCCAGGCCTTTGCATCATCCATGGGACTTTCCTTCCTTCCTCTGGTGACCTCGATGTTGATTTCTGGCAGTTCAAATATTCTGGGGTTTGGTTTTTTACCAGTTGGAAGTTGACAGCCAGAGCTAGTCAGTAATGTAAAAACACTGAGTACACATCAGAGGCTTGACTACAACAGGCAGATTCTGGACTTTGTTTTCCTCATGCCTTCTGAACTGTGAGCATTAGGAGCCAGTAGCCTTACGTGGCAGCCTGTGTTTCACTGAAATATGGACATTCAGACTCACTGAACAGTAGTTGGTTGTCACAGACTGTTGTATTCCATTTACCAGTAAAAATATGTGATCTGTCATCCCCTGTGATGGCCACAGAATTGCCTGGTAGAGCTCTCTTGGAGTGGGGATAATCTGCATTTATGATATGTGTATTTTTTCCTGCCATTCTACATAAACCCTTCTACCTTCCTTGAAGGTGCCACTTATTTATTTCCATGTCATTAGCGTGGGCCTGGCCCAGTATTTGGAGCTGGCAACTCTGACAGCTCCCTCAGTGCTGCCACTGCTTTGGGCCTGGTTAAGATATCTGCAGCCCTTCTGGGAAATACTTCACTTCTTAAATTAGTTTTATTTGTATTTCGTAATGCAATTTTCTGCAGCATTGCAGCAGTCATGTCTGGGTGCTGTTAACCCCCTCTGAGCTGTAGGACAAAATGTATGATTTTGGGGATTTGGGGACAGGGCTGGGAATGTCCTGTCCAGAGCAGCTTGCCCTGCCAGCCTGCACTGCCTGCTCACAGCTCGCTCTGCAGAGGCTGCCACAGTCCCTGTTCTGTTGTAGGCTGACCAGCTGGGAGTGTTCTGGTTGTTTTCCATCAAAAATGCAGAATAAACAATCTGCCAAAACCAAGTTCTCCCATCCAGCCGGAGTGAACTGTAATTTCCAGAGGTGTTCCTTGGTAATTACTGCCTGCCTTACACAAGGAGAAAATAGCAATTGCAAAATGAGGCTTCTCCCATGTCTTGAAACCATCAGTGCATGCTTGTCTCAGAGTAAGTTCTGTGACCAGCAGTTGTGCCCCACAGGCTGTTCTCCCATACCGATGGGAGGGAGCGGTGAGTTGCATCTGCTTGGAAATTCAAACTAACACCCAAGCCAAGGAGTTAAGAACAAAGGCATCAATAAGTTCTTCCCCAGCTCATGTTTCGCTTCTATTTCTTGTTAGGGGAGCAACAACAAAAACAACGAGAAGGCAGTGAGAAGGTTTGTTTTTAAATCTGGAGTAGAGCAAGGGTGAACTTGGAGAGGAAGGAAGCACAGGCAGCTCCAGGGCCTGAGCAGCTCCCTCCCTGGGACTGCTGTGCTGTGCCAGCTCCTGGCCAGGGGGAGGCTGAGCCTCATCCCCTGCTGAACCTCTGCAGGGAGTCCCAAAGGACCCTATTCTGTTCCCCAGAATACTGCAGGCACTGGGGATCCCAGGCATGGGCTGAGCCTTAAGCACCTGAGGAGGGCAGCCCAGGGGGCAGCAGAATGGTGTGAGCCCAGGAAAAGGCCCTCAGCCCCCCAGCCTGGACCTTCACTCACAGCAGATCATCTTCCATGCCAGGGTGTCCCATCCCTGGCCCTGTGCACTGCTCATGCTGTGAGCCACCCTGCTGTTCTGGGCCCTGTCCCTGCAGGCCCTGGGGCTGCTGAGCCACAGCTCCCTGAGCTCTGGGGTCCTCAGGTGCCCAGGGTGTTCAGAGCAGAGGTCCCACACCAGCAGCCCAGGTTTTTGTGGGAAGGCAGATGGGGACACAGAGGAAGGGGGGAGATGCTGTCAGCTGCAAGGTATTGATGTATCTGCATGGATCTAAATTCACATAGGTTCTAGATAGATTTCCAGTGCTAAACACAGCCTGAACAGTGGTTTGTGGAGAAAGGTTTTGCCAAATTGATGCGTGGTTTGTCTCCACGTGCTGATCAGAACACCAGCTGTAGACACCTCAAGCCCCAGGAGTGGTTTGGTATTGGCCATCATTTTCCTTTCCCCTCTCAGGCAGGGGCAAAACCCTCTTTGTAAAGGTGTTTAATTATTCAGGACCTAAGCAATTGGGTTTGTGGGATGAGGAGCATGGCAGAGCTTCTTTCATCACCTTTTTTTGCCCATGTGCCTTGGCTGCTCTGTCTCTGCCACCAATTCCCAGGGCCATTCCTGATCCCACTCTTTTTCAGCTGCTTCCTCAGTCAGGAAGAACTCTGTGAGTTGCCTGAGTTGAAGGACAGTTGTGCTGCTCCATGTTGTGCTACGTTGGGAGCTTATTTATACTTGAAAAGATGTATTCTAATTCTGTCTCTGCTGTTTTGGTTACTTCTTCTTCAGGGAATTGCACACATTTTGTGAGGGCTTGACAGAATTTAACCTTGGTCATGGGTGTTTTCCTTTTCCATGGAGTTACTGGCTGTAGCTGTTGATCTGTGTTTACTTGTTCATGTTGCTGACCTGCTCCAGTAGTGGAGCTAGGATTGTCAGCTTTGGGCCTGAATTTAATTTGCTTTTCCTGCCAGTGCCTTTCATTCACTGGCAGTTTCTGTGCTGCTCACCTGCACCTGCTCTGCAGCTAATAAATGCCTCCCCCTTTCTTGCTTTCCCGTGTCTGAGCCCTCATCTTCATGGTGCTGCTGCTCTGAAGGAGAGCTGATGCTGCTGGCACAGCCCTGCACTCGTGGCTGCTCTGAGGATGCCTCCCTTCCCCGTGGGTCTCTCCAGGCACAGCTCTGGCTGGCAGTGGGGAGCAGGGTCCTTGGCGAGTGCTGCTGGGGCAGGGGAAGGTGCTCTCTCTCTCTGAACTCCTGCTGCCCCCTCCTCAGTCTGGCCAGCGTTATTTCAGTCTGATCGCTGTCTGCATTCCATCAGCCCCAGCCATGCGCCCATTTCCTCCGCTTTGCAAACTGTAATTGCTCTGCCAATTAACTCCGGGTCTTCCTGTACTCTTCCTTGAGTGCTTTTACCAAAACTCCCTGCTTCCCAAAAGGCATGACTAGTTGGGGCTTTTTCCCTGGTTTTGTTTTGATCCTTTGTAAATTTTGTTTTCGTCTTTTTCTTACAACTCTGTTTGAATTCGAGACACAACATAGACACGTCAGGGAGGGCAAGAAGCATTTTTTGCAAGCTCATTTGCAGCTCATGCAGAAGTAGACGAAGAAAGGAAAGTGGAAGGTAAAAGCAGCAGAAGAGGAAGCATTTGCAAGTATAGATGACAAATTATTTAACAAAAGTATAGAGTGGGCAGAAATGGGACGTAGTGAGAGGAGTGTCAGAGCAGAGTGATCAAATGGTCACTAAAATATTGTAATGTAGAAGGAACTGAAGGCTAGATTAGAAGCAAATACTTGGGATTTCAGTGGAGCAGAGAGGCTGGAACAGACATCAAAATGAGGTGTAGAAAGAGGAGGGCACAGAATAAACCCCTGTGTTGGGTTTAAAAGAGGTGGAGGAAAATACAGGGATAAAAGTTTCAGAAGCTTGTAGGGATCATAGACAGCTCTCCCAGGGTGTTTAAGAATGTGTTTGGTGCCTTGATGGCTTTGTGGTTAGTGTCTGCTGAGACCCCTGGTTCCCCTGTGCAGGGTGCTCAGTGCTGCAGGTGCTGCTTTGTTTGGCACAGTGTGGTTACCTGGTTTGTCCTGGGTGTCAGACAAATGCTCAGCACTTTGCCAGGTTTTTTTTTTTCTGCAGAAAAAGGATTTGCTAATGTAGTTGGGCATTTTTTATGTCGCTTTTATGTTATCTTTATGCCACTCCTGTATACTGAGCTGGCAGTGTGTGCTCACCTCGGTGCTGCCCAGCTTCCACTGCTGCTGCCTGCCTGGAGAGCAGGAGGCTAAAATTAGCATGGAGCTCTTCTCTTGCTGAGTGCTGTGTGTGACCCTGCAGGGGCAGAGAGGGAAACACTGAAATCTCAGCACTCAGAGCACCCTGCTGCCTCTGGGAGGGCTCCCTGCCAGGCTGGGGATGCCTTGCCCTGGGCAGCATGCTGAAGCACTTGGGAGAGCAGGGTATTGCCAGGACAGTGCTGGGACATGGTAGGAAATTCTCAGAGCTCTGTATCCCTCTTGTGCTCCCTTTCAATATCATATAAACAGCTGAGGGGGACAGCTCTTGCTGCTGGGCACCTTCAGAGCTTCAGGCGTGTTCTCACTCGTGGCAAGGTTTTCTGGGCAGATGAGGGGTTTGGCTGCCCTCAGAAAATCAGTGTGTATTCTGCAGTGCCACCCTGCCAGAACGAGCTGCTGGAGATTCCACTGTCCCCAGCAGCTGCCCACCCTAAACGAGAGCTGGTTTGCTCTCCGTGACAGGGTGTGCAGGAGGGGCTGTGGCCTGGTGGTTCCAGCACAGATTTGGGGGGACAGGGGTGCAGGCCAGCCTTGTCTCTGCTGCTGAACAGCCATGGCTCCAGAACAAGCTGCTTCAACCTCCCATGCTCTGTTAGGCTCTGTGTCAAAGTGTCAGTGACAATTGTTATGTATTCCTTTGAAATACTTCGTGTCCGTGAATGGAAAAGCATTCACTGGGCTCCAAATGTGTGCAAGGGGAGAGCCTGTTGTTTCATTATTGTGCTGGACCCAGCCTGCCCTGCTGGAACAGCCCTGCTGCTTTGGCTTCCCCAGGTGTGCTGCCAGCTCTGCTATTGTGTGCAAGGCAGGGCCAGGAACTTGTCTGGGCCCCCAGAACACAGATCTCACCTCTGACCTTTCCTGTTCATTGCACTTGTCTGAACTGCACAGCCTGGGGCAAAAAATGGGTGGAAGAATGCAGCTGAGGTGAGGACTTGGTCTTTAAAGCCTTTTTGCAGGGCCCTTGGATTGAGCTGTCTGCAGTGTGTGTAAGGGCAGCACAAAGGCCAAGTGTGACCCTTGCAGGGAGAATCACTCAGGGTTTGCAGGTTACTGGTCCTGGCAGCTCTGGAGGAGGCAGTCTGAGGGACACCGAGGGTGTGGTGGGGCAAAGGGAGCATTCTTGACAGCCTAATAAAGGTCAGAGTAAATGTTAACATGCTTTGCATTGGGATTTGGGTTTTATCTGCAATGACTGGCAGGCACTGCTTCTAGGGAAAGGTGGGCCAGCTGCAGGAAGAAAAAAAGAAAAGGGGAAGGCATGTTCACAGTCTGTCTGATGACTGTTCCTGCCAAAAGAGAGGTGAAATTCCCCTTTTCCTGCAAACAGCAGAGAAATGGGAGCAGCTGGGATAGCTGCATTAGCTGTATCTCCTGCATCTGACCAGCCAGCTTGGAAAGTGGCCTCTCTGTTCTGGAGGTGTGTGCAGGTGATGTGTGCCAGCCCTCTGCCAGGTCTCCATGGACAGGGAAGAGGGAGGGCTCCAGGAGCTGGAGGGGTGTGGTACTTGCAGGGTGTGAGGTGTGTGTATCTCAAGTTCTAAAGGTTTGTTCTACATGTGGAGGGTCCCTGAGTGCTCTAAGCACTACAAAATGAGCCCAGAGTCCAGAAACTCAGAAACCAGCAATTGAATCTCCCAAGAAAACGAGGACCTAACCTAATTGTTCATTGTGTGCCAAGTGGCCTCATGATAGCACCTTCTAGGTGTCCTGTGCTCCAAAGGCACCTGTGTTCCTTCTGTTTGCTGGGCACATCTAATCAAACCTGTTTGTGCCAGGTTAAGCAATGTTGTTTCCCATCAGAAGAATTGCAGTGAGTCGTTTCAGGTGTCCAGGGAATTTGGTGCTGAGTTCCAGTGCTGGGGCAGTTTGATGTGCACTTCACACCCCCAGGTGCTCTGTGTGCAGCTGAGCTGTAATGAACACCCAGCTGCTGCTCTTCCCTCTCCTCTCTGAACCAGAGGAGGCCACAGTGTGAAGTGGGGGTGAGGTGAGGGGTTTTGGCCGCTGAGCAGTGTGCTGCTGCTCTTAACTTGCTGACAGTGCTTGCTGAATTGCTCTATAGACCAGAGGTACATCTTCCAGCTTTGCTGTTCTGCATAAAAGCCTTGCAGGCTGCAGAGGTTCCCTTTGTGTGGAGCCAGGGTGTGGGAGGCTTCATTACACTCTGCCCTGATGTTGTAAGATGACAGCTGATGTTAAGATACAGCCTGGGATTCATGGGTTCAGTCTTGGATGCAGTCTTAGAACATGGAGAGTGGTACAGGCTGGCTTCTGTATTTGCTGTCCAACAAAGGAGCAAGAGCTTGCAGGCACTTTCTCTCCAGTGCTGATCCCTTGCTGACACAGGGTTTCTCTCGTTGCCCTCCCTGGTGATAGCCAGGGATCCTCTCTGTGTGGGATCCTGCCTTACTCATGCAGTGAAGGCACCTCGGGTTCAGGAAGCAGGACGTGCCTGGTGCATGCTGCTGTCTGCCAGGTAGAACTGTCCCAAGGAATCACTGTACGTTTGTAGGCACATCACAGGTGTGTGCTGCACTTCCTGTAGCAGCTCCCTGCCCAGGGGAGTGGGCAGCACCTGGATAACCCCACCTGTGCCACTGATTGCAGCACTTGTTCCCTCCTTTGTGTTGTTGCACCAGTTTTCCCCTCCTCCCTCCCTCCACACCCAAAGCCCTGCGTCTCTGCTCTTCCCTGTCAAACATCTCTCCTGCCAAAAGGCATCCCTTCATCTGTGAGGCTGCCCACCCACCTCCTGCCCAGCTCCTCCCTGTGCTCTCTGGGCGTGTGCCTGTGCTCCCCACACACTCACTCCTCTCTCTGCACACATTCCTGTCCACCCCAGCGTGCAAGTACCTGCCTGCTGCTGGCCTCGCCTGCTCAGTGCTGTCTCAGTGTGTTCATGAATGCTTTCCTCACTCTGACACTTTGGCATCTCCTGCCAAAGCCCTGGACTGCACAGCTTGCAGTGTTACAGTCCCTTTACCTCGTGGGGTCCTTTACGGTGGAGAACACTGATGTGTGCGAGGGGTCAGGTCCTGCAATAAATAACACATGACATGGCCATTGCAAGTTTCCTTTCTAGGGTTGCAACCGTGCATTTACATTGCAAATCCTTCCACTATCCCACACCATCTCCTCTCCTGCCGGGGTGGCACTGTGTGGAACAGAAGGGTCAGAATGTGTGGAGCTCACAGCTGGCACTGGCACAGTGGGAGCCTCTGGAGAAGAATTAAGGAGCAAACCAATAATGCAGATGTGGGAGGCTGCTATAGACATCCTAGCCAGGACAGTGACACACAAATTATTGTTTGAGGAGTTAAGGGAATGCTTCCAAATCAACTGCCCTGGTCCTTTTGGGGACTTCAACTTGCCAGAAGTTAACTGGGGGCATCACACAGGTGGCACAACCTGGGTACAACCAGAAGATCCAGAAAAACTGGAAAAGGTGCTAAGGGAGCTGACTCAGAAAGATGCCCTCCTTGATCTGCTGCTTGTCTCCAGAGAGGGTCTCCTTGCTGAAGTGGAGATTGGTGGCCATCCCAGCCACAGTGACTCAAAGTGATCAAGTTTAAAGTCTCTGTTGACAGGAAGAAAAGTGCCAGCAAAGCCTCAGCTCTGGATATGAGGAGAGCAGATGAGAGTCCAGATGACTTCCACACAGGGCTGGCAGGGATAGTAAATAAGTTTGCAGACCATACAAAACTGGGAGAGCTGCTGAAGGCAGCAGCTTTCAGAAATGGTCACTCAGGCACTGCTCAGGAGAAGTGTCCCAGGAGTCACTCACTGGTCTGAATGGTGAAAAATTGGCTGTGCAACAAAGCTGTCTGCCTTGCTTGCTGCAGCCCATCAAAACATAAACAGAGAGAGGCCAGGGGCTGGATGTGAGCCCACAGAAGCCAGCAGTAGGGCTGGGCTGCAGCCAAAATGGTCCAGAGCAGCTTTGTTTTAAAAATGGAAGGGAACATAAACAGGCAGGACTGAGCCCTGACATCCCCTTGAACCCAGATCCATCTCTGTCTGGAGCAGAGCAGCTAGCTCTGTGTGCTCCAGTGCTCAGGGTACCCTGAGGTCTCGGAAGGAACAGGGGAGGTGGCTGAGGCACAGGAGCTTTTCTTGGGACAGGATTTACCTGTGTAAGATATCTATGTCCTTGTTTTTTTCCCCCTGTGAAGAGAGACAATGCTGGTCCTACAGAATTCAAAGTGGCCTCAGAGATGAAATCAGTCTCTTGATTTCCCTCAGCACCATGCCATTGAATGGGAGCCACACCATGAACCTGTAAAGCAGTGTTAGTCAAATAAGTCTGTTGTGTGTGTGCTGGTAATCTCAGCATAGTTAATCCAGTGCTGCAGCAGCCAACGAGGCAAGTGGTGTGGCTGGTGAGTATTTTCTTTAAGGGTTGGATAATTTTATGACTGGTAGTAACACTTGCAGCTATGCATGGTAAGAGAAGAGTAATCACAGTTTGTGCTGCAGGGCATACGCTGACTGCTTCTGTAGGTCACCAGGACATTTTTTTTTTCTTCTCTGTAAAGCAATACAGCTAAAGATACTTTTGAAGGTTGTTTTCTTCTGCCTTTTAAACATTAGCTGTTGGCTGCTGGTCAAAGGTGGATTATCTGATGGGATGAACCAATGGTCTGATCTGCTAATGACTAAATTCCTACATAAGGCTTTTATTTCCTGCACAGTGAGGTGCTGGGCGTACACTGGGGCTTTGCAGATAGACCCTTTCTTGTAATAGGGGGTTAAAGCACCAGCTCTGGTCCCTAATTGAAACCATTCTGTGAGTTTGGACCATGTCTGCCATGAGTGCCCTAGGCCTCTGTGGTTTCTGTTCCATGCACAGGAACTGCATCTCTGCCAGAAGGTCTGAGAGTGGAGTGAAGAAATTGCAGTAGATAATCTGCTGTATTTATTTTACTTTGTTTGCTTGCTTGTGCAACTTCCAGGAGCAGATCAAAATCTCCTGGCATGTATTTGATACTGTTTAGCAGTTGTATGGGCACTGCTTTTTCTTTTTTAGTTTCTTCCTGATCTGGCTAAGGCTAGCCTTTAGATAATCCAGGCCTGTTGTGCATGCTGGTAAGAAGTGAACTAAAAACTGGCCCTCTCTGAGTAAACCAAAACATGGTTTGGAAATATGTTGGGGTTGATTCTTCCAGGGTGGTTCAACCACTCAGAAAACTGGAAGAAGGCTACTTTAATTACTGGGAAGATGAGTGGTGAAAAGCATCCTTTTAATGTTGCTGGTTGTGGCAGCTTGGTTGTGCTCTGTTCCTTCCACTGCTGTAGCTGTGCAGCTCTGTACAAGCTGCATGCAGCTGTGCACACAAATGAGCAGCTGGGCAGTTCTGACCATTGGGCAAAATCCCTGGTAGGTGATGGGTTTGTTTTTAAAGAGCAAAAAATAACCTGGCTTGGTTTTCCAGCTTGTGGTTTGCAGCACCATTGGTTAGAAAACATCCTTTTGGTACAAAAGAGAGAGCTGGAGCAAGCTGCTAAAAAGAGAGAAAATACAGGATACTGAGATGTGTCCCGTATCACCTCCTTGGCTGTAATTGCAGTTTGGCATTTCGTGGGTCCTACCTAAAGTCTGCACATGGAGTTGCTGAGCAGATGTGCTCCCTTGAGGCTCCTGCTTTGCTGGTGGTATTGAAGCAGTCAGGATTTCACTTGGGGTTTTGTCCCAGGTTCACAGGCACCACAGGCTCCCAAATCCTGCTCCCATCAGTCTGTTAGAGGTCAGACTGGGGAGGGGAAAGGCCTTGCTTTGCTGTGAGAAATGTGACCCTGCCCCGTAAGGACACGAGCACCGAGTTCCCCTTGGCAGCAGGTCAGGAGTCAGCAGGGCCGTGTGGTGTCCGTCACAGCCAGCCCTGCTGCAGCCCTGGCAGCCTGCTGTGCTGGTTTAATGGGTGCTTTTCTCCTGGCTGACACGGGGAAGTCCTGGCTGGAAAGAATGGCTTATAACTGTTTTTCATATGACAGTTACTCTTATTTCTTCTCAGCCTTGTTTCTTTTCTTAAATTTACCCTGGGGTGAGGGATGAGTCACAAAATGTAGTGAGCCTTTGTGAGAGGAGCCTTGGGCAGCAGGCAGGGCAGGAGCAGGGAGTGGCAGCGGGTCCCTGGGAGCAGTCCCTGGCCAGCAGATGAGATGCAGTGCTGAGGAGGAGGTTTGGGCTGGGTCAGCAGCCTGTGCTGCAGTCAGGCCCGGAGCTGGGCAGGGCAGCCCCACAGCCCGGCCCTGCACATTCCTTGCCTTGGGACTGCCCCCAGCCAGAGGGGAGGAGATGAAAGGCAGAGCAGGGACCAGCTATCATTTATTTATTAATGCTGCTGAGTTGTGTTTCTCTCCAGTGCTGCAGGACTGGGGCAGGGCTTGCAGGCAGCTGATGAAAGAGGAGACAGAGCTCAGCAGGAAACATGAGAGAGCTTTCAGGGGGAGTCTCAGGAGGCCCTGGGAGATGGGAAGGTCTCTGTGCTCCCCCAAAGTAGTCAGAGCTGTGAGAGTCTGGGAGGACAAGGGAGTGCCCCTGAAGGAGAAAAGAAAATAAATAAAAAGCATGGAGAGGCTAGCTGAGAAGGGATGGAAGAAACTGGGCAGTCATCTTGTTAGTGCAGAGTTGGTAGACAGAAATATAGGTGGTTTTTTTCTCTTCTGTGATATTTCCTGTTTGCTAAAAATTTTAAGTTAGTCTTATGGCCAAGGTGTATTTCCTCTTTTTTTGAGCTGTTGCTGGGTGAGAGCTTGCCTGTCCATAGAGCCCACTACACTGCTAGCATAAGTGAGCTCAGGTTTTGTGAAAAACACTCATAAGACTTCCTGGGGTTAAATGTGGGGATAGGTTTTAGAAATACCTGAACAACTTCTGTGGGGTCTGGTGGAAAATGATGCATACTCTGTTTTTTTGTTACTCTTCCCAGTCTGTAGCAGGGATGGAGTTGCTAATTAAACTCTTCATTTACGTGAGATAACCCAAAATAGTTAGAAATGTTGATAAAAGACATCCCTCCACAAGGGCTGCTTGCAGCAACTGAATGCTTTAGGGACCAGATCTCACCCAAGTTCTGGGACATGCTGTGTGTCTCTGTTTTTGTGACAGCCATGCTTTTGATCAGATGCAAAGATGAATAAAAAATGTTGCTCTGACATTTCCAAATTATGCAGTTAGAAGCATTTGAAGTTAAACCCAGTGAGGCTTACTTTGCCAGCTTCTGAGACACAGAGATCGGATTTTTTTTAAACTAGAAAGCAAGTTTTTTTCTTATTTCTAATGAGGATTAGAGTGCCCAGGGGCCTGCTTTTCCAATAGAAGCAGTAGCATTTTTGTAACAGATCTGTGTGAGCCTGAGTGCACAGACCCTGTGAATCAGACTCTCCATCCTGGTATTTTTTGGTGGCTTAGAAAATGGAATTATTGAGCTTCACAGTACTCAAATCTAGTTTGTGTTGCTTTCACCATCAAATGTTGACTGAAAAACAGTCAACAATTCAGGACATCCAGAATTTACTCATTCAGTATTTACTCCTCACAAACTTTGTCCTGTTCTTCATTGGTGCTGCTGTTGAGGTCAGTGAATTTTCAAACAGCAGCACAGCTGATTTTCAGCCAGGGTGAAAGCCCCATCTTGGCAGTGCTGTCTGAGCCTGTGCTGCAGGAACAGCTCCTGTTCTGGTGTTGTGGGAAGGTGTGACACAACTCACTCCAGCAGCCCAGGCCCTTACAGGCAGGTGAAGCCCCAGTGTGTGAGTGTCACTCTTGGTGTTGGCCAGCAGAGCCAGGGTGTCAGGGAGCTCCCTGGGCCGCCCTGAGCTGCTGCTGCCTTCATTGCATCCACTGCACCAGCTCCTCCTCTTGCTGTGGCTCTTGCCAAGAGCCAGCACAGAAAGGAGCCTGGGGCAGGTGAGTGGGTTTGGTTTGCTGCCAGATTACCTGTTAGCATGTTCCATCAGAGCAGGACTTTTTTGGATGGGTAAGCTGTTGGACAGAAGGCAGATGAAATTCCCATTGCATCACTTTGGCACCAGCTCTCCAAGCAGAAGAGCATGTCTAACAGTGGCTCTTAATGTGTTAGGAAATACAATAGACAAAGCCCTAACATCCTGCAGCAAACAGGATTTACTTTCTGCTCCATGTTTTATAAAGCCTATGAAATTCTGATGTGGTAGCCGGGATATTATTCTGTGGTTGCTTTATTTGAATGAAAAAAATTCTTATCTCACTAATATAGTAGGGATATGAATAGTAAACTTAGGTTGCAAAACCTTATTCCTTCTGGCATTCAATCTCTTCTCTTTTGTCCCTCCATTCTCCTTTTCCAGAATCACAGAGGTTTTTGATCACAGACTTGAAACTTGCTGTGCAGAAGGTGCATCTCTAATGGAGAACCCAGAGTGAGGGAGTGTTCTTGCAAACTCTGAAGTAGTAATTGTATTGCCATTTTAGGCTGGGCTCTAAATAGGCACATGTGTGGCTTGGCTCCAATCCCAGCACTTTCCCTTGGGACTTCTGCTTCCAAACTACTTAAAGGCAGGTTTTTCAGAAGTAGTGAAGCTGTGGACTTTTGGGTTGAGAGTTACCAGTGTACTTCCATGGCTGCTTTAAAGCTACTTCACAAGTTATTTCTGTCTTGTGTGGTGAACAGGCTGGAGTTAACTTGGACCAAGGCAAGTTCCAGCCCAGAACTTGCTGAGGGAAGACTCTGCCATGTTCAGAGACCTGCTTCAGAGGATCCCAGGGGAGATGGTCCTGGGGAGCTTGGCAGGAAGGGACTTTGGGATTCTGGTGCAAGCTGCTTTGGGTGACAGTGGTGCTACTGTGAGCAGGGTGCAGGGCAGGTGATTTCCAGAGCAATTCTGTGCTCTGGTGTTAGCATGTATTAAGAATTGATTAAAACAGTCTTGAAGAATGAACTACCCTGGGCTATTTTTGGAGCCCAGGAAGTCACACACACACACACAGTCCTCATCTCCATCCCAGGAGACACTGCTCTGGGAACTTCTAATAAAACTGTGTAGCACACAAACTGCACTGTGATGTTCCAGAGCATCAGGCCCCAGCTCTGATGCTCTCCTTGCAAGGTAGAACCTGGAGCTTTGTGAGTGGTTGGGCTCAGAGGAACATGAAAGGACAGACAATAAACAGCTTTTAGCAAGATGCCGGTGAGAGGACAGCTGCTTTCTCTGGCCTTCAGTTCTGGCAGAACATGCTAGAACTTTGGGTATTTTGATAGATGTGGTTGTGTAAGGCAGTACACTCCTACCATCATGGAAAAGGACTGACACTGAGCACTCAGTGGAGCTTGGTAGGAATCACACCAGGAGCCTGTGGAAAAGGTCAGTAAAATTTATTAAGGAGACTGAGAAGAGTATTTGGATGAAATCTCAGGTCAGCACGTAAATAAGCGATGTCAGATGGCATTTTCAGGGGATATTTACTCTGGAGCCAGGACAGGAATTAGTGTGTGAGTTTCCTGTACTGAATTACACAAGAGGCAGCCTGGACAGTTGTCAGGGTTCGTGTGTCCCCGAGTTCATTGGCTGGGTGAGTGCTGGGCACTGGGAAGCCCTTTTGGCTTATGGAAATTTCCAGTGCCTTGGAAAGAAAATTGCAGTTTTGCAATCAGTCCTTGCAGGCCACCTCAGGCAGCTGGGAGGGCAGTTAGAATGCTGTGGAGGAGAGCTGCAGCACCGTGCAATGTTGCACTGACACGGGATAGCTGTGTGAGGCAGGCTGGCCCAGCTCCAGGCAGCTCACCCGGCTGTCTCCTGCTGGCTGAAGGATCACCTCTGCAGCCTCTCAGGAATGCTGCTGGTGCCAGGGCTGCCTGTGGCACCACGGCCCTGAAAGCAGCATTTGCCTGGCCCCTGCAGCCTGGGCTTCCAAAGTTCAGCTCTGTCTCAGCTCCTGAGTGGCCCCAAGTTTGTTCTGTCTGGGGCGGGAGCTCAGCAGAACTCACACCAGAAATGTCCCAGTAAATAATTTTTCAGTTCCCTGGAAGTTCTGAAAGAGCAGTAGAAATGGTTCCCCTGATTTTATGAAATTTAGGGCAGTGTGATAAAAACTAGACCTATGCCACAGGTTTTGTCAATACAGAGGGTAGCATAGAAATGAGTTAAATTTATAATACAGCTTAAATGTTATTCACAAAGTTCAGCAATGGCATAATTTTACCATCATATTTCCACTGTTAAAGCATTTTAATTTGTTTTCAACTCCCAGCTATATATATATAATATGCTAATATATTTAAGCTGTATCACAATGGAAAAAAAAACCCCCAACAATCTGCAACAACTCAAACTGCCTATAGGGAGAGAATGACAGGAGATATAGAATATAAGGGATTTTTTTCCCTGAGAACGTGGATCTCTTTGGCCTTCAGAAAGGATCTACACTTGGAATCAGGTAAAAATGAGAGATGCTGTTAAACAGTTGCTGGCACTTCAGGTAAGAGAGATCTTCATCAGCTTCAAAGCTCCTCTCAGTGAGGGGTGTGTGTGCCTGTGGATCAGGTAGGAGCAGAAGGGTTGCTTTGTTTCTTCTCTCTCTGCACTAAGTGTGAGCATTATTATTGCATGTGCTTTGCTAAGGCATCCCTCCTCCATCCTCATCCCTCTCCCAGCTTCCATGGATTTTGAGGATTCTGGGATGCTCAGAACAAATGAACTTTTAAGGCAAGATTTACATCTTGTTCTTTTTGCCTCTTCTTGTGTGGTGTCTCTTAAGTCTTCTTGAGAAGGTTTTTAATTTGAAGACAGCACATTTAAAAAATAATCCCAAGTGAGAGTGGAGTCTGTCCCAGTTTAGCAGGCTGAAAATATTCAGCAGACTCAGTAACTCTTCTCTCAAACAGGGGTTGAGGCATGGGTGTTTTAGCAGGCTGGGTAGCAGTAAATACAAGCTCTTTCTTTCTGTCTCTGTGGAGGTATAGGTTGAATATCAGGGAAAGGCTTTTCACCCAGAGGTTGTTCAGGTACTGAACAGCTCCCCAGGGCTCTGGGCACAGCTCCAAGCCTGACAGAGCTCAAGGTGCAGCTGGACAAGGCTCTCTGGGATTGTCTGTGCAGGGCCAGGAGGTGGACTCTGTGATCCTTAGGGGTCCCTTCCAACTCAGAATATTCTGTGATTTTATGGGACAAAACAGTTTCTGTGAACTCCTCCTGGGTCCTGCTTTCTTAGTTATTTTTGTCAAGTGTGTTGCACAGGCTGTTTGAGATCCAGAGCAGGACACTGACGTGGGAGTCAGTTCAGACAGAGGAGAAACAATATTTCAGAAGTTCATATTTTGGAATTATGTCACTGGTTAAGAGCTCTGTAAAGAGAGTTTACACAAGCCTGGTTTTTCCTCATAGCAACCCATGTTGTGTAAATAAAGCTGTCCCAGAAGTGTGTGTGCTCTGCAGCCATTGCAGGGCCTGCAGGGAGCACTGGCAGCTTCTTTAGTCCAGGGCAGTTTGGAGCCTGTGCCATGGAAGGGCTCGAGCTTGCTCTTACCCCTCAGTGCTCTGAGGCTTGGTGTTTTAGGTCACAGGTATATAGGATTTTCCATTGCTTACCAAAATGTTAGCCTGTCTTTGCATGTTTGTCTGCCCTGACTAGCAGTTGGTATTTGATGATGATTCAGAGGAAATCAGTGTTAAAATCTCAGCTTTGCTACACAGTTCCTCTGCAAAGACACATGAGGTCTGGCTTTTAGGCTTAGAGGTCAGATTAAGTTTTGAGCGTAGATTTGGTGGTGTCAGCATCTGATGAGAAATTTCAGACATTCTTGAAGAATATCCTGATATTCCAGTTGTCTTTGGCTGCCATTTTAATCCATTTTTTATCATGTTTGCAGCAGCCTTCCAGTACCTAAAGGTGGCCCACAAGAAAGCTGGAAAGGAACTTTTGATGAGGGCATGTGATGATGGGACAAGAGGGAACAGCTTTAAACTGGAAGAGGGCAGGTTTAGGTTAGATATTAGGAATAAATTCTCCACTGTGAGGGTGGTGAGGCACTGGCACAGGTTTCCCAGAGAAGCTGTGGATGTCCCATCCCTGGAAGTGTTCAGGGCCAGGTTGGATGGGGCCTTTGAGCAGCCTGGGACAGTAGGAGATGTCCCTGCCCACACCAGAGGGGTTGGAAATTTAAGGTGTCTTTCAGCACAAATCATTCAATGACATCTAAGTCTGAACCAAAAGTTGTAGTTTTGAATTTTGAATCAAATTTGTGGAAGTGAACTTGTACACAGGGATTGGATCCAGGTTCCTGAATTACTCAGGAGTAGTTTTAGAGCCTCATCCAAACCCCAGTAACATTATTAGAGGATCTTCATCAGGTTGTTTGCATGTGAGATACTTAGAGAGCAGTACCACTGCACTCAGTTCCTCTTTGTTACCTTGGCAGACTTGTTCTATTCCTGTGGGTTTGATATTTGTGCCTGCCTCTGGTTCCTCCTCAGCAGAGCTGGTGGAGAGCTGCTGCCTGGTCCCACAGGGAGAGGTGCCTCTGTCCTCAGGGCTTTGTTTGCTGTCAGAGCAGGGTGTCCCTGCAGAGCCATGGGCAGAACAGCCATTCTGCTATCCCAGGAACACAGGCAATTTAAAGTCATTTAAACAAACCAGCAGCTGTCTCTGGGGTGCCCTGCAAGAGAGTTGCTTTAGCTGGCTGCCTTGCCCTGGGGTCAGCTCAACCCCACCTGCACCATTTCTGGCAGGTTTTTGTCCTCTGCCCATAACCATGGCCACAGTCTGCCTCCAGTCACCACTGAAACTGGAACTGTAGGGCAGCACTTCTGTTGCAATGCTTGCAGAGACCATGCAAATAACACATTGAGCAGGAGTGAGCTTCTGCTTTCGAGGTGAATTCAGGGGGAAGAGAGTGGTTACAGCAGCACTGAGCAGAATGGCAAACAGAAATGGCAAGATGTAAGTGAAGTGTGGGGGTTTTGCTCCTGGAAGCAGTGAATGGCATTTTCTACAGCACCTGACTGAACATCAAGCTGCAAGAAGATAGTTTGGGAATGCTGCACCTACATGGAAGTGGCAAGGTATTGAGTGTTCAGGAAAATGCTCACCCAAGATAAAACAATAATGCACTAGCTGTGTTTGGTGGAGCAGTAACAAATGCTGGCTTGAAGCTCTGTTGCTCAGTTGATGTTCAGCTTCACATCCAAGACTGCTCCTGTATTTAAAAAGAGAAAAAAGGTTTGGAAAGCTCTTTGGGCAGTCTGTTGCTGCAGTGTTTGGATCAGTTGTGAAAAATGCACTTACCAAAGCTTTCTGAAAGCTTTGTGGATGACCTTGGTGAGCACAGACATTGACCTCTTGGGCACAGTCCTGTTGCAGAAAGAAAAACAGACAGCAAAGGCTGCTGAGCATAAAATTGCCATTTTTTTTCTTGAGTTCTGTAGGTGCCTCCCCATGCTCAGGGGAGAGAGGCTGCCTACATATGTTATTTGTTATTGATTGCATTTATTCAGCTACCATGGACACCAAAGCAGCAGATGTGTTGGTGGCAGAAGGCATTTAGAAAGGTGCATGTCTTTGCACAATGAGTCCTCCCTGCTGCTGCTGCAGTACCATGAGCTGGACAGGCAGGGAGCCTGCCAGGCCTGTGCCAAGTGCAGTGCCTGTGGAGGGTTGCACTGAGGTACATGGAGGCAAACTCAGCTTTTCACCACTTGTTACCCCTGTGGAGCAGGGCTTTGCTGCCTCTCCTGTCTCTGTGCCTCCAAGTGACAGGGAGAGTGCCAGGAGTGCCACCTGCAGTGACCAAAACCAGGCAGAACTTCTGCTTTTCACACCAGTCACCTTGAGGTTTGGCTAGGAATTTTTAAGCTGTTGCTATTATTTATATTAAAACCAAAATGAGGCAGATGGCAGAGTGTGAGTCAGCCGCTGAGGATGTGGTCTCTGGGAGAGAATTGGTAGAAACCCATTTAAATGTTCCAGGATTAAAGGGATTTTGGAAACAAAAATAATGCCTAATGTTACAGCTCACCACCGAAGCAGCAAATCACTTTTACCTTAGAAGCAGGAGTGAAAATCAAAGCCTAGGCTTATATACAGAGCACCTGACTCTGTGTCCCTCTCACAACCTGCTGGTTCTTCCAAGTACTGAAGTCTGAGCAAGGCAAATCTCACAGCAGTAAACGTTTTGATGCAAATCCCACGTTTTGAAGACAATGACTGGCAGAAGGCTGGCTTGGTAAGTGTGATTCCATGATGAGAACTGCTTAAATACCTTTGTTCTTGCCATGACTGGAATGAGCCCTCTTTGATTGGCTGTAGCTGCTTTGAGAATTCTGTGGCTGTGCATGCAGAGTGTAAAAACAGAGAGGCTGCTTCTGCTGGCAATACTGTCCAGAGAGGCAGACACAGAGGCAGCCTGTGTGCAGCACAGTGTCTCAGGGACAAGCACACCATAATTGCAGCATAATTGCCATGTTCTGTAAATTAAAGAGTGGAACTTGCCAGCAGCTGAGGATTTTAACTGCACAGCTATCATCGCCATAATTCTGATAATACACTTTATGATTTGAAAGCTTCTCTGTGTTTTATGTGGTTTGAGATGGCCCATGGAATACCTCAAGAGGGCAACAGGACTAGGCAGCATTTCTCCCTGCTGTGCTCCAGGAGTTAGCAGTGCCAAAATCATGGGCTTTTATCTGAGGCTGCTGGAAGCAGCAGTGGGTGCTCTTCTGCTCAGTCTTCATTGGAGCCAATGTTTCCTCTCTCCCCCCTTGCCCAGGCTAATCCTTCAGGGTCCTCAGGGGAGGTCGTGTGGTTGGAGGGATGAGGATGGGCAGGAGAGGACACAGGGCTCTTGTGGGCAGGAGTCACCTGTGACTGCACAGAGCTGTGGCTGGGCACCTCAGCTGGCTGCTGGCTCTCCCTTCCAGGCTCACATGAACTCCTGAACCTCCTGTGCCTTCAGCATGGCAAGTGCAGACAAGCAGAAGCTTACAGCAGTTTTGCTGTAGTACATTCTAGGTTGTAACAGGCAGTTCTGGAGCTGGCACAGGAGCTCAGCCATGTAGTTTTGAAGGGTAGTGCAGCTACATCATGGCCTTTCTCAAATCCAGCACTGCATCTCCATATATGCATATCCTCACTGAGCTCTCAGGCAGCATTTGCTAGATCATTGTGTGGCCTGGGTGGTTGTAATGATTTAACTAAGGCAATGGAAAATTTCAGTGGCAGAAGCAAGATTTGAATTACATGTTCTGTGAAACCAGTTAGTGCCCCAGCCATTGTTTCTCAGCTTGTCCCTTGCTGCATGAAACATTCCCTGTACCTGGAGGGGAACAGCAGCAAGGTGTCATTTGTGGCTGAGTCTGGCAGTGAGACTGGGTAGTTGATGTCTGCTGGTTTCCCTCTCCTTCCCAAGGCAGTGCTCTGCCTTTTCCTCTGTCATAATTCAAGTGCTTTTAATGCTCTGCAGCTCACTGTCAGTTTGCAAAGCCATTCACATAGCAGTGAGTCAGAGCTGTATGTGGAGGAAGAATGGAGTAATTTAGTTCTGCACACAAGGTTCCTAACTCGAGCTTTGTCCCTGGAGGAGGTCAGCAGCCTTATTTGTGAGTTGTGCACTAGCCAGAAGTGGAAAGGTTTGCAGGACTCCCTGTGTAACACTGTTCCATGCTCCTTGGATCCTTCTAACTGCAGGAGTGGTGTTCCAATCTTGACCTGAGGACAAGAAGTTCACTCTTTTCTGTCTGTCCTTTAAATTGACCTAAATAAGTAACCAAAGAGACTCCCTTGGCCTGGACCTACCCTAGAATGGGTTTTTTTTAGTAGTTTCTCTGACCCTATCTGTGATGCCTGACTTTACCTAACTCACCCTTATGTCCAGAAACGGTTGGCTCTCTCTTTTCCTTCCTGTGTCCTTCACCCACGTCTCTGCTTGCAGAAGTTCAGGTTACACCTCACCCTCATGGTTTTTGCACTGTGGTGTTGTCATAGGTTTGCCCTGGCAATGGTGCCAGTGCACCTATGAATATGTATTTGGTGAAATCTGCTGTGGGATGTGATTGAGAACAGAGCAGAGCAGGTCCACACCTCAGAAACAA
>VWYE01004425.1:26354-98830 GCA_013398995.1 Alaudala cheleensis
GTCTCCAGCCCAGCTCCTTCTCCCCCCACCCTCTCCGGGGTGCTGCTGCCGCTCCGAAGCCCTGGGAGGGGGTGGGGGGGGGAAGGCAGCGGGACTCCACCCTTCCACCCCTTCGACTCCCCCCCCCCACCCCGCAGCAGAGCACTTTGCTCACCTGCGGCCAAGAACAGAAAAAAAAGGACCTCCTCCCGGAAATTCCTGCAGTTTTAACCCCTTGTATTCTCAGGAAGCGTGGTCTGACCTCTCTTTAACTACTTCCTTTGGGGCACTTCCCCCAAACCACCACAGGTGTGTGGTGGGCCAGGAAGTGGGTGTTGCTCCCTGTGCAGAGGGGCAGCAGCAGTGGGGTTTGCTCTGCTCAGGGTGTGTGAAATGCATGTCAGACCCTCTCAACACCTCACATTCAGCTTCAAACAACCTCCTCCAGCACCTTTGGGACTGGTGTGTTTGCACCTAGGGCAATGCCTGGGGGTACTGGGTACCTGCACACCAGGAGCAGCACTGGGAACCACCTCAAATGATGCTCAATTCCCATGGAATAAGAGTAAGTTGAAAATACTCAACCAGGTTAAGAGGAGAACTAAGAGCATCCCAGGGAGGGTTAAAACATCAAGCCACGGTGAGGGGGCTGTGGGTGCTGGGGGTAGTGAAGAACAACACCCTGCTGCATTCCTGCCAGTTGCTTTCTTGCAACAAAGAGGAGAAGGGTCTCAGATCAGAAGGAAAATGCTTTGTGCAAAACAAAGCAGCCTGTGGACCTACTCTTTCCTGAGGCTGCTGAGTGGAATCATTTAGCAGGTTACAAAAGGGCTGGCTAGCATGTGGGTGTTAATGGCATTTGCAGCTATGTAAGCAGCAGGAACAACAGCAGAGTAATCAGATCTCCTCTTTCAGAGGGAAAGCTGATCACCTGAGTGGGTCTGGGATTTCCCCTTGCACACTGCCAGGTATCTGCACAGGCTGATTGAGATGTGAGTGCTGTCTGGGGCCAGGCCATGGCAGTGGCTCTGGGTGTAATCTCTGAGCACACAGAGCAGCTCTGGTCACACTCCTGCCCCGAGGCCTTACTGCTCCCTGGGTGCTGCTGCCTCTTATCTCTGCCTGGGGCTTTCTGCTTCTTTAGTTTTAGTTTTTTCCTTTTGGACTGGGCTTCAAGTGCATTGCTCTGGCAGAGTCATGACTGTAGGGTGAGATCTCTTCATCTCCCCTCGCAGCTTCCTCTGCTGACTTTTACCCCAGGAGCAATAAAAAGCATGGCTGTGAGAGGCAGGCATGGAGCCCACACCTGACCAGCCCCTGGGCAAGATTCCTCTGCCTCTGATGTCTCTTGGTGCAGCTTTTCTGTCTCTGGGGGTTGATTCACTGGAGCTGTGGCCAGCTGGCTCCAGACTGGCTGCTTCTTGTGGGGCTCTGCTGTAGGGTGCAGCACCTGCTTCAGCCTCCTCTTCAGCTTCTTTGCCTTTCCTTTGGGTTCTGCCTCCTATTTCCAGTAGGAAGCTCAGGTGCTGAGCCTTATGGGAACAGGGACAAAAAGACCACTTTTCCCTGAAGAAGAACCACCTCTGTGTTTTTGGTGATTCCTGTGAGACTGGAACCTGGGACCATTGGGGTGCAAAGGCAGAAAGAAAGGTGGTCCCCTGCCTGTAGGGAGGAGATGGGACTGATGCCAGGTGATGGGAAATGCTTTGGGAAGTGAAGCCCAGAGGAGAGGAAGGCCAGGAGCTGGCTGCTGCTGTCTGACAGCTAATGGCAGCAGTGCCTGGCCCAGATCTTCCCCTGCCTTTGGGACAGGCTCTTTAATTTCTGACTTCATGTGTTTTCTGCCTTTTCTCATCCTAGACAGAACCAGTTTTATAGAAGGACTGGAGCAAAACCATCAAAGCTGATAGTTCTGGCATTCCTTCTTAGCAACCCTGGAGTGTTTGCTGAGGTGTTTGAGTTCCTGACTCCTGCTTTTTTCCAGGCGTGGGCTCGTTGGCTTTCAGTAGCCACCGAGGGAGTGCTGGAGGCAGTGAGCAGTGCTCATGGAGAGCTGAGGAAGGCTGAACCTGAGGCAGGTCACCTGTCCCACTGCCCCTGAGGCAGGGCATGGCCTCAGGGCTCCCCTCTGCAGCTGTCACACAGCACAGACACCTGCAAGGCCACTCTTGAGCACTGTGACATGTGCTGTGGGGAGCACCTTGGTGAGCAGCTGGCCTCAGGAGCTGTTCTGGCTGCAGATCTGTCTTTTGTGTGGTTTCCTCCCTCTAGTGAGGAAAGCATGGGCAAAACCAGCTCTTTCTCCAAGGGTGTCCTGTGGAGATCCCCAGGGAAAAGCCAATCTTTTCAGCAGGAACTGGAGTGCCAAGGACTTTCTCTAAGGGGTCTGTTGATCCTATTATAGTCTGAAAATCATTTCCTACCACGCTGGAGAATTGGCTTGCCAAAGCACAAATTACCCGGCAAGGAAATCACTGCCTCCAGATTAATTCGTGGCTCCTTTGTCTGCTGTGTGCCTGGCTGATGTGTTAGGTAAATATTTGTACAACACAGAGAATTGCCTCCCTTTCTTCTCTTTTCCAAGGGTCAGAGAAATGTCAGCCATTGGCACTTGTGTGCAGCCAGGCTCCGTGTGTGCTGGGAGGCAGGCTCAGTGCCAGCCAGAGCAGCCAGGGAGGCTGGCCCTGGTGGCCAGCAGCCTTCCAGGAGAGCAGCTCCCTGGTGCTTTATCCTGAGCTCATTCCACTGGGCAGTGAAGTGCTCAGTTTGTGGAATCAAATAACCTCTCCCCTCTGTACAAGAGGGAAAAAAACAAAAAAAACCAAAACAACTGCTTCTCTTGGTCTGTTCACTTTGTGAATCTCCAGGGGTGAACTGACTCTCCCCTGATTTACTTGGTTCCTCTCTAGCCAGCTGAGCTTCAGTGATCCTTGTGGCTCCCTTGCAGCTCAGGACATGCAGTGCTGCATGGCTCTGTTCTCTGCTGTTCTCTCCCACTCTTACCAGGAGCCCTCAAAGCAGCGAGTGCTGACTTCCACATGAACTGCAGATTCTGTGTCAGCCCCATTTGGAGTGGGGCTGTGTGTCCAGCTGCAGGACACTCACAAACCTCATTGCTCTGAACACGGGGGAAGCTCACCAGCTACACATAAAATCATACAAAGAGAAAGGAATTTCTCCTTTTTCCCCACGACAGTCAGTCCCTGAAGCACCAGTTGTGCTTAGCTGCATTAATCAGTAAGTACTCACCCAGTGACTGAAAAATCTTCTGCAGAAGGTAAATACTGACCTTGGTATTTTCAGTCATAAATTTAAATGCATAGCTTCAAACCAGAATCTGGGGGTGAGGAGATCTTGCTCAGGAATTTGTGACTGTTCAGTCTCTAACAGGGCCTGAATGAAACCCACCCATCCAAGCCAGCTCCACAGCAGGACACCCTGGTTGTTGTGAGCTCTGTTCCAGCACTGTCCCATCAGTGACAGGGGCAGCAGGCTCAGGGAGCTGCAGCTGCTTGTCTTGGATCCTCCTAAACACAGGAGGTTTGGCAGGAAATCAGAATTGATCCTGACTTCTGGGTTGAGCAGAATGAGAGGGCAAGGGAGTTTCAGATGAAGTTGCCTGGAACCTGGAAGGTGACTCCACTTGAACAGCAGGGTGCTGGACTGCATCACTGCCAATCCTTCAGGTGTTGCAGATGGGTGTCCATGATTTCTGTCCAGAAAAGAAAAATGAAGATTCATTGTGAAAATAGGTGCATGTAAGAATAATATGCTTTTGATGGTTAAATTAATTAGTAATCTAGTTATTGTCTTATTTTTCTTTGACACTGCTAATTGATAAAAATTGATATTCTTTAGTTTGACTACTGAGCTTAATCTAAAAAAAGTTCCTAGTCATGTGGTGATTAATGAAATGTGTTAGAACTATGATGAATCTTTAAATATTAAATTATTAAGAAGGAGGGAAGAGCTTTTCAGGAAGATAAAGGCAATTTTTCTCTCTGTGCCAGTCTGCCACCTCCAAGCAACATAAACAATTCCTGTTCTCTGCTGGGCCTTTACAGACTGTTGGAGGTCTCTCAGCCCTGCAAAGATCAGTTTATACTGGTGACTGCTGCACTGCTTTTGTTCCCCCTGTTTCCTGACACCTCTGTGTTTGCTCTGCACAGGATTTGAAAGCTGGAGGGAGCTTGCCAAGGTCCTGTCACACAGCAGTGTCCCAGGTGGGGACAGCAGCCTCCAGCTGGACCTTCCCCAGGAGCTGGGAGCCCAGGTGAGGACACCCTTCCCCTGTGGTGACTGAAGGGTCAGGAGAGAGTTTATTGCTCTCCAGGGAAGCACAGCTCAGGGCTGTAGACTGGAGGCAGTGCTGGGAGAGCTCTTGCTTGGACATTTTTGAAACACAGATGGGGAAAAAACCCCAGAGAATGACCTGAGTTTTAACTCTGTGGTAGCAAGCAGTGACAAAATACTGGGATCCTTTTCCCTCAGCAGCTCACCATGGAAATGTGCTGTCAGAAAAGCCAGGGAGCATTTTCACCCTATTATGTCCATGATACCTGGCCTGTCCTTTGGAAAGGGAGCTTGAAACCTTGTTTTATTTTCTCATGTGTTCTTGTGATGAGGTTTGAACCCTTCTGTAGAGCTTGTATAGAACCATCTTGTACACATAGTGCTATGTCATTTATCACTTATATTGACTTTTCTCTACTTGTGTTTCAGATCCAAGAGCTGCAGAGAGGTGGCAGGAACAAATCAAATGATGCAGCTGTGGACAGCCCTGTCCCATGGAGGCCAGAGGTGGGTGCCTTTCTCCATCACTGTGTGTGAGGGGGTTATGGCTAGAGACCTGCACAGTCAAAGTGAAAGGCAGGGAGGTGTGCCTGGAAATGAATTCACTTTACTCCCTATCACCTTCTCCCTGCTTAATGGCACTTACAGACCTGAGTAATCACCCAGAAAGACTGGAGTGTCCAGATTCCAGGTAATTTGGTGTCTCCATGAGTCCTCAAGGCTCCAAGCACCCACCAGCAGTTCCAGGCAGCCCCTACCTTCCTGAAAGTGAGGTTTGTTCAGGGCTGGGTTGTGTAGGGCCAATCGTTCAACAAGCAGATTCGTGGCTGTGGCACACAGAAGTGTCACTGCTCCTGCTCTGGCTTTGGCCACCCAACCCCTGTGTGTCATTTGTGGAGATTTCTGCACTTCAGTGGCACTTGCATGAGCAGAGACCCTCTCTGGTGACCCTGGCAGGCTGGGGTAAACACTCCTTTGTTTCCTTCATGCCTCAATTATTCTTTCCTCCCCTGTTCCCTTATCTCATCATTCCTCTTCAGATAAGGGAGCAATGCAGCCTGCTTCTAATGAGAGGGACCCCAGCCAGGGGGCATTTAGTTAATGGAGCCAGCTCACTGAATTCCTCAGGGTGATTAGAGACCTGCACGAATGAAGGAGCAGGTCTGGGGAGGGAGCAGGCTGCTGGCCCTGCACCCAGCTCTCACTGGGGTTGGAGGGAGGGTGTTTCCATCCAGCCACAGCGAGGAGCAGTGCAGGTCCCTGCAGCCAGCCCAGAGCCCTGCTCAGTTCTGTGTCACAGCCTGGGCTCTGCAGGGCTGCTCCCAGCTGGGGCTGGGGTCTCCTCCAGCTGCAGGCCCAGAGCAGGGTGGCAGGGGCAGGGCTGTGCCCAGGGGTGACTCTGAGCATTTGCTGCTCTCCTCTCCCACATCACCCAGCTCTGTGTGGCACCTCCCAGCTTCCCTGAGCCTTGCCTGTGTGTCTGCCCCCTCCTTGGGATTTCCCAGAGCACTGGAATGGAGAGTGGCCAGCAGTGCTGTGCAGTGGCCATTGCTGGGTTAGAGGTGCACACTGTGGCCTGGGCTCTCCTCTCTGGCTGTAGAATTCCTGCCCTTGCTGCAGCAGTGTGTGTGCCCAGAGGCTCAGCACAGAACCCCTGACTGCAGAGCCCAGTGCTTCCCCAGCTGCAGCAGGGGGATCCATGGACACAGCTCTGTCCTGAGCTGCTTGCTGTCCTCCTCAGCACTGACTGAAATGTCTCCAGCCTGGGCATTAAGTTTTTCTCTGACTCTGCCCAAATTAATTACCCAGGGTCTATAATCCCATTGTGCCCTTCCCACAGCATCTCTAATAACTTAATTGCAGCCTGGTTCCTGGGGTGAGGTTGCCTCACCCAGGTCAGGGAGCTGGGCTTTGTGTGAATAGAGAGGCATATTCCTGACAAACATAAATAATTGACAGGGTTTCAGGGTGAGCTGGCAGCCAGCAGTGCTGAAAAAGGACAGGTTTCATTTTTCCTCTCTCTATTTCAGGACATGAGATAGGCAGCTTAAGTCTTCAGCCTTGGATAATGTGGTAGGAAAGTGTGCTCACTGGAAATCCCAAACTGGAGTTCTGCTCTGGCACCTGGGGGAAAGGAGGGTTCACCCTTGCTCCTGGTTCCTCATGCCTGTGCATGTGATGGTCCCTATCCTTACTGTCACTTTCAGGCACCAGAGCAAAGTCTTCCAGCTCCAGCATCACCTCTGCCTGCTCAGGCTGAGACACGTGGGGTGTTTGTGTCATGATTCAGAAACGTGCCTGGCTCTTGTCAGGGCAAACCTGTGCTGTGGGGTGTCAGTGTCACCCTTTGTGTCACCACTGCTGCAGGAGAGGGGAGGATTTTCACACAGCCAGGCTGTTCTCATTCACCTCTGCAGGAGCATCTGCTCAGCTCTGAGAGGAGAGAGCTCTGGGCAGTGCTGGGTGCATTTAGGACATCCTTTCCTCCTGCCTGTCTGCACAGCCTGAGCACCTCTCTCAGCAGGGAGGGGTGTCCAGGAGCACAGCCCCTTACAGGCAGCACCTGCACAGCTGCACAACACCAGAGGCTTGTGCTGGGGTGTTGTCCTTTCCTGGGAGGGCTGAAAGACAAAGCTATTGCTGCCCACTCTCCCTGCTGGTGTCCCTCCCTTGTGTGCTGGTGCCCATGCAGACAGGGGCTGTGCTGCTCCCTTGCCTTGATGGATTCCCACAAGTGCCCAGCACAGCAGAGCCTGCAGCCAGCCCCTGCTGAATGTCACCCAGCCAGGGGAGCTGGGCCAGGCAGGAGGAGGGGCTGCAGCCACTCTCAGGACACAGAAGAGCCTTACAAGCTCAGGAGTTCCTAGCTGGCAGCACAATGTTGCCTTTCATGTGAGGCTCAGGCCCCCTCTGTGCCCTGTTTATCATTCCCTGGGCTGCGTGCAGCTAGGCAGCTGATTTCCTCTGGGATGCCAAAGCTGCCCAGGATTAAATTAGGAAAGGCTTCTCCTCTCCATCCTGCTCCAGTTACAGGGCAAGAGGTCGTGTCTGTGCTGCTGCAATGCTCTCAGCTTTGCTGCTTGCCCAGCTCATTCTTCCCTGGCTCCTTGCTCTGCAGGAGCCCCTGGGTGTGGTGCCACCCTCCAGACAGTTTGGATGTGATGGGGTTGTGCTGGGAAGAGCTGTGGGCTGTCTGTGTTCCTGACCCTCCTCTGTGGTCAGTTCTGGTAGCAGGGCTGATAATCTGATATTTCTCACTGGAGGGGAAATACCAAAGTGTTTCACTGCAGCAGCAGGCAGTGTTAGTGCAGTGTGCTCAGCAGGGAGGGTCAGGCTGGGCACACTCACTCTGTGTGCTGTGTGTGCTCCAGGGCACACTCACACTCTGTTCTGGCAGTGCCCTCAGTGTGTGCCCCCTGCCTGTTCTGGCCCCGAGCTGGGCTGAGCACTGCTGCTATGTGAGCTGGGTGATCAGCAGCTAGGAACAGGGACAAACCTCAGCGGCAGGAGAAGCCCTCTAAATGGGAAGGTCACATAAAACCAGCTCCCACTGAAAGCTCACACTCATGGCTCCTATTCCTGGTTCTGCCAGATCAGTCTATCCAGAATTTCCAAAGCTGATGTTTTTAAGGGGAGAAGGGGAACTTGTTGCTTGCTAGATCCTAAACCTCTAGCCCTTGCAAAACAGGGCCAGGTAGTTCCAAGCTGGGAAGTCAAGCATAGTAACCATGTTTTAGAATAATGTTCTAAAAACCATGTTTTAGAAAATCCATTGACATTCCTGTGCACAGGAATTGGGAATGGTGCTGGTGTTGCTCTGTAGCTGCAATCTGCAAAACCCCAGGCAGGAGGTTCTTTCAGCATGTTGCATGAGAGGATACTCACATAGCAAACAGAAGAATTTCTCAGCTGCCTGTAATGGGCAGCTCTGATTTGAGTTGGAGGGACGGAGGTGATAGAGTTTCAAAACAGCTGCTACACTGATGACTTGTGGGGGCCTAAAATTAAAGCCTAGCTCAGTTTTCAGTCCCAAAGCAGCACTTTGGGCAGCCAGCACTTATCTGTCAATAATGTTCTTTTTTTCCCTTTAAGAGGAAACAGAAACTGAGTTAAGCTCCTGTAACTCAGGAGGAAATCTGTTGATTTAGAGTAGATTTTAAAATTGCATGCAAGAAAAACTTATTATTTACCAGTTAATTATTTCTAGTAGCTATGAGTGCAAGAAAGCAAAGTGATCTCATTAACTCCTGCCAGAATTTCCTCTCTGGAGGCTTTGTAAAGACCTTGGAAGCAGGAATGTTGGGCTAGAAATCTCAGGAATTATCTCTGTAAGTATTGATGGTGCACCCAGTACAGTGGTGTCTGCCTTGGTTTTTATTGGGCTGCCTAATACTGCCAAAGTGCAGTCAGTCAAGTGTTGTATTGCAATGGGACTGGTCCAAGTTTTACTCTGCAAACATTTGAGCAAGTCTAGCCAGTCTTTTGGGGTTTGCCTCATAAATATCAGGTTTTGCATTTGGGCTGCCCCGTGTCAAAGGCAGCCCAGCTTCACTGCAGTCCTGAGCTTTGGGATCTTCCCCTGGGTCTGTCTCTGGCAGGATGGGCTGCAGTGCCAGCCTGTCCACAGAGTGGGAGTGTTGTGCTACTTTTCACAGAGCTCTGAGCCTGCTGTCTGCAGTGTGCCAGCAATTCCCAAAAAAAGCCCAAAAACCCAGCATGATTTGTGGATAGCAGCAGCCTTCCACAGAACTCAGCTCCTGGCAGTGATTCTCTGTGGGAGCCCAGCCTGTTCTGCTCACTTCATGTTCCACAAGGAACAGCAGTTGTCATTATTTGATTTGCCTGAGAAAAGCAGTGTAAGACCCTTGGGTGTGAACCTGGATTTGGCCAAGGGGCACAGGACTGCAGAGCAATTACATTCCAATGCAGTCCTTGTCACATTTGCAGTGATTTATTTGTATCACAAGTTCCTGCAGAGTCCCAGGTTTCTTTTGGCTGCATCCATTGCCCTGAGCCCTCTGTCTGTCTCCACTCTGGTTTTGTGCATTGCTCTGAGCAATTACATCCACTTCATCTCCCTGCTTTTCCTCTTGTCTGTGGGCACAATCCAGGCTGAGGGATGTCAGCAGAGGAGGGAAGAGGAGGAGATGTTAGTGCAGACAGCCACCAGGCCCTGGCAGTGGGGACACCAGAGAGAGAGGGCTGACAGGAGGGCACTCCAGAACAGCAGTGCTTGGGAATGTGCTTTGCCTGGCACACAGAAATGGTTTTCACGTGCACAGCTCAAGTCCACAGCTCGCAGGGAGCATTCCTGCTGCAGAGCCAATTCTGCTTCATGGCCTTCCTTCAAGCCACAGTTTATTTCCAAACACACCCCCAGCCCACCATCCTGGAGAAAATAACTGAAGAGGTTTCTCTGGCAGCAGAGCATGGAGGGGTTGGACCCTCCTCCACTGCTGCTCCAGGCCTGCTCGAGTCTCCCCAGCAAAAAGTGAGAATTTGCTGCCATCTGTAGACATTTGGGTGCTGTTCAGGCTCTTTCCCCAGCCCTGCTCCCACAGCCCTTATATAGGCAAGACAGCCACAGCAAAACCTCCCTGGTCCCAAGGCAACCTATTCCTTTCTTCAGTGTTTTGCCATCTAAGGTAGCTTGCACCATCTCCAGCTTATTTATTCTTCCCTGTTGGCTGTCCCTGCTGCCAGGAGGGTTTCAGCATCCAGCTCCTCTGGTTGCAGGCAGAAAGCTTGGACTTTGCTGGGGACAGACAGTGATTCCTTTCTGAGCGGCTCTGACCAGAGTAAGGTCTGTCCTTTGTGGGGTTACTGAAGTCCCACAGTGGCAGCAAGCTTTTCCCAGCCCAGCTGTGCTCCAGGCCTCAGCTGGACACTGACAGCCTCTGCTGCTGGGGCTGGCTGTGTGGTGGGACCTGTTCTCACACTGCACAGCTCCTGTGCTGTCTGGGCTGACCCCCAGTTCCCCCAGTGTTTCTGTGTCTCTGCAGGCACACAGAGGCTGTGCTGCCCCTGCCCTGCTGGGCCTCCTCTCCTTGTCCCCACTGTGCTCCAGCACCTGTACCTCTAAAAAAGACTTGTTTTGAGAGTGTGATCTGCTGTCTCCCCTCCCTATGGCATCCCCTCTCCCTCAGGTCAGGAAAACAGCCCTGAGGTGGTGGGGGAGTCCAGAGCACCTTCTTGCAGAACATGAGATGTTCCATCCTGGGGAGCTGCTGCCACCCTGCAGTGTTCCACCCCACAGTAGAACACGGCCCTCTGGTCAAACAGCTCCTTTTGGAGCAAACCCCAGCCCTGGAACTGGCATGTCCCGAGCATTAGCACAGTTCTGGTGCCATTCAGCTGTGTGCCAACCCCACACCTGCAGCAGCTGACCCTCAACTCCTGCAGAACAGTCCATCATAGCAGAGGAATGTTCCTGCACTCTGCCAAGTGCTCCAGTAGTGGGGCCATGGCCAAAGGTGTCAGAACAGGGGAGGGAACAGGCATGGGTGCAGCAGTGCATGGATGCAGCAGCTCATGTGCCCCACTTCTGCCTTCTAGTTCCAGGGCCAGGCCAACCTGCACGTGTTTGAGGACTGGTGTGGCAGCTCCATTGAGCAGCTCAGGAGAAACCTGCACTTCCCCCTCTTCCCTCACGTGAGTAGGACCACGACTGTCCTGCACTTCCCTGCTCAGCTTCCCAGCTGGATCACCCTTGCTGTCTTCACATCCTGTCCCTACTCCCCTCTGTCCTGCCCCTTGTTAAAATCCACCACCTCCCTCTCAAGCCCCTCCTCTGTCCCCCTGCTGAGGGAGCAGGAGGTTTCCCCAGGGTTCCAGGGTGGCAGCTCTTCTGCTGCTCAGGGCAGGGTCATTTCACACCTGCTGGCCTGCCAGGGCTCAGACACAGGCTGAGGGAGCCCTGTATTTGGTGCTCTTCTTCCAAGTGGATGGGGAATGCCAGGTTCTGTCCCCACCATCTCAATGGCATCCCCCATCAGTTTCTCCCTTCTCAGCAGCACCTGCTCCACCTCATTTCTTACTTGGTTTGCTCTTTCCTTCTGCCTCCATCACATCCCATACCCCATCCTTCTCTCAGAGAAAACCCTCTGCCCCCTGTCCCAGAGTTTTTGATTCTCCCCTTGCTCCTGTCACATCTAAAATTATTTTTATTAATTTTTTCCCCTTCCACTTCAGACAAGAACCACACTGAAGAAGTTGGCTGTGTCCCCAAAATGGACCAACTACGGTCTCCGGATATTTGGTTACCTGCATCCTTTCGCTGATGGTGAGGGTTCTGATGCCTTCCCTGGAGTCTCTTGTATCCTTGCCCTCCCTGCCCCTGGTGCTGCAGCACTGGTGCCCTGGCCAGCCCCAGCAGGTCCCTCAGTGTGTGGTGTGCGTGCCTGGGAACACATCACCCTGTGGGGTGGGCAGGGAAGCACAGGGGAGAGCAGATGGAAGTGCTGGATAAATGACTATGCTGTTGTGGATGCTCACACATGGGGTGGGGTGTGTGGGCACAAACAGTCCCTGAGCTCTGCCTCTCTCCCTCACACAGCCAGGGCTGTCCATGACATCACTGATGTCCCCTCTGCTGCCCAGAGGGGTGCATGAAAGCCATCTGTGTCCCCAGCTGCATACCCCTGCCCCAGCAGCCTGCTGGCACTGCCCTCTGTCACGGGCCTGGCCTGCAGCTGCCACCCCTGTGACCCTGGACAAAGAGTGAGCCTCAGGGCCCTCTGTCTGCCTCTGTGGCTCCCCGTGCACATCCCTCCATCCAAACACAGCATCTCACATGGAATTTTGCTCTGGAAGCAAAAGGGATGTCAGGGGAGGCTTTGCACAGACTTTTTATCTTCCCAGGTTAGATGTCAGGTGAGGCCAGTGCAGGAGGACAGTGAAGCACTGACATCTGTACAGTTTGCTTTCAGTCACAGCAGAGTTAAGGGAGTTCAGAGAGGTTCAAAGGCAGGAAGGTGATAATATCAGAAGGGAAGGATGGTCTCACCAGGACAAAGGGCAAAGGCAGCAGTTTAGAGGAGCAGGATGTGTTCTGTGCACGAGCCCTTGCCCCAGAGCCCTGCTCATGCCTCCATCTCTCAACAGGGGAGTTCCAGTTTGCCATTGCTGCTGATGACAATGCTGAGTTCTGGCTGAGTCCAGATGAGAAGCCCTCTGGTGTCCAGCTGCTGGCCAGTGTGGGCAAGGTACAGTGCATGCTGCACATCTCCTCCCATGGAGGCTCTCCTGTTCCTGTGGGGACACAGACCTGCCTGACTCACTGCTTCCTTGGGCTGCCCAGCTTTCTTTCCCTGCCCAGCCACAGACAGCATGGTGCCAGATGGGATGTGACATGTGATACCTTGAGCCAGTTACCTCTTGGCAGTGCCATTGGGAGTCCCTTGTTCACAATTCAGGGATGTAAATCTGTCCACAGGTGATGGATTTCACAGATGAATTACCAGCAGGAATTGGAGGGAAGAGGGAGTTCAATTTTCCATTTTCCATTTTTATTGAGCTCAGTGCAGTAACAAGGGAAGGAACTCACCTTAACTAGAGCCATCTTCTGTCTCTTCACAGTCAGGGAAGGAGTGGACTGCACCAGGAGAGTTTGGGAAGTTTCACAGCCAGAAGTCAAACGTGGTGAGGTGAGTGTGCAAAGTCCTTCAGTCCCAGCCACCTCTGCACAGGACAGGAAATCACAGGGACAGGGGAAAGGCACTCAGGCTTGTCCTGAAGAGTTTGGCAATACAGAGAAAGGGATTACTCTGGGGTATTGCCAGAGCTTTGCTGATTTACTGCAGGAATGCAACACGGGATTTTTCCTGCCTGGAGCAGTCAGCCACCAGCACATCCAGGCTCCCCTGGATGATGGATGAACTATATCCCAGGCTTCCTGCCTTGGGACTGGCCAGGTTTCCCAGGGGCCACAACCCAGCAGGCAGCACTGAGAGGGAGTTATTCAGAATTAACTGAGAGGGGTCTGGAGTGCTCCAGGTGCACAAGTGAAGCTCCCTATCTCCCAGTCAGGATCTGGATTTTCTTGGCAGCACTAACCCTGCCTACCCTGAGAATTAGGTTGTTTCATGGGTGTGGTTGCTCCCCACTCATTGTCTGCTGACAAGCTAAGAAATGTTCCTTAATGCTCCTGGTGACAGACACCTCTTCTTCACAGGTTGTCAGCAGCAGGCAGGTACTACTTTGAGGTGCTGCACAAGCAGGATGACAGAGGAACAGACCATGTGGAAGTAGCAGTGAGTCTGTGGTATTTGTGTCCCCAGAGAGCTCAGGAATGATGTTTGTCACCATTTCCCTCCCTTCCCTGGCCTCAGCTCCTCATTGCAGGAGATGCAGCTAATCCCTTGCAGAGCCCTTCCCTCCTTCTGTGTGGGATGGTCCTGGCCATGTGTCAGGACCCCATGGGATGGGTCTGCCTTCTCTGGGGTCTGCTGCAGTTTTCTGGCCTTTCCTGGATTGGATGTGTCCTGGGGAGCTCAGCTCATTCCCAGACTTTTGCTGCTGGGTATTATATTCATTCCTAGTAGGAGTAGTGTGTTCCTTTTACTCAGGCTTGGATAACTCCATAGGTACTTCACTTTAACGTGTTTCTCTGTTCCAGTGGAGACTGAATGACCCAGAAGCAAAGTTCAAAGTCATTGACTCCCAATCTCTCTCCCTTTTTGCTAGTAAGTATCTTCATCACAAGTTTTCCCAAGCACCTCCCCATTCTTCCTGAATGTATCGGCATCCAGAGTTTCACCATGAATCATTGTCTAGCCAGGCACATACCAGGCATACACATCATTGGGACAAAAAGGTGGAGGCAGTTCTGGAGAAAGACTTCTGGACAAGGCTGTGAGTCATGGTTAAACACAGGAGAATGGGAAGCAAGATTAGAACATTCTTTCAGGGAGGTCTGGAGGTAGTGAGGAAGGGCAGAGGGGAGAGGCTGCAAAGGTGAGAGGTGTTGTGAGAGTGACACAGGATGGGGCTTGCTGAGAGCCAGGGGGAAGGTGAGTCCCAGCCAGCTGGACACAGCCAGGGAGAAGAGGCTGCTGCAGCACTCAGGAGATTCACTCTGGCTCCTGAACACAACAGGACATGCTGGCAGTGCTGGGGAATGCTGCTTCCTTCTGCACCAGCCTCAGGTCTCTGAGTTGGTGCTGGATTGCTGCAAACACATCAGTCCAGTCCCTCCTGTTTTGTAAACTCTTCTTACATCAAGTGATTATTATCATCAGTTAAGAAGCTCCTTAGTCCTGTTTACCCTTACCCAGCTTTGTCAGCATCACTTTCCTCTGCCAGCATTCTCCCTTTCCATACCTACTGCTGTTGCCTTCCAACATTTCTGGCCTTTTTTCCATACCAGCCCTTTTGTGGGTGGAAACTCTCTGATGTAATCAAGACACCTGTTTGCTGTGTCTTGGATCCCAACCTGCTGCTGTATTTTCTGGAACCTCCCATTTGGCTGGGACTAGGCTCTCCATTCGGTCTTGCATCTTCATCCTTTTTCCTTCTGCTCTTCTCTTCTTACTAATTACCTGTAGAATAGAAGATTCTGACATTCCAGAAGATCCTTTCATGATTAGGTGCAGTGCTGCAGTCTCATTTTTATCTGTTGCCTTCTGCCCATAGTTTTTCCCTCGTTCCCTAATGTTAATTAGCCTTTGGCTGTGTCCCATGGCATCCCATTCTTTCTGGGGTCCCATGTAGTTCAGTACCCAGAAGTTGCACTCCAGTGTCCTTGGCAGGATATTGCTTTTCCCTCTGGATATTTATTCAATTCCCCTCATTTTAGAGTAAGATCCATGGAGACACCAAGTCCCAGGACAGCAGCACCCAGGGAAAAATGTACCCAATACCCAGTCTTGAGTTTGAGCTTCCTGTTGCTCCTGGCTTACTCTGTGGGGCTTCATTCCCTTTCTGGAGTAACATCCTCAGCCACTGAAGGTCCTTCCCCAGGGTCCTGACCCTTTTCCAGCACAAGGAAAAGCTTTGCTCCTCAGGTTTCTCCTCCCATTCATCTCTTTTTATCTCCTTTGAAAAGAAACATAATACTAATACTAGAGGTGTCCAGTAGTTCCTGCCAGCCTGGGGCCTGAGCACAGCTCTGCTGGTGTATCCAAGGCAGGAGGTCATTTTCCTCCACTGCTCATCACTGTGTGCTGTCAGTGAAAGCTGTGTCCTACCCCACAGCTTCTGCATCTCCAGCATCCTGGCTCAGAGCCTTTCCTTGGCCTGTGCCATTGGTGCCATTTGGGAAGGGCTGACCCTGGAGAGAGGGGCTTTTTGGGACAAGGAGCACGTTATCCCTGCCTGCCCCCTGTGCTGTCCCTGGTTTCTAGATGAGACGCTGCTGAAGATGGATGAGGTTGGGCACATCCCACGGACACTGGCCAGTGGCAGGAGTGGCACTGCTGGCACTAGGACACACCCAGCTGACATGCTGAGGCCTGACCCCCGGGACACTCTCTATGAAGGTAAGACTTGCAAAGCAGCTGATGGGGATAACTGCAGCCTGTGCAGGGGCACAGCTGGGAAGGATCAGCTCCTACACTGCAGTTATCCAGGCCTGCCCTGAAGAGCAGGGCAGCTTCAGTATCAGTCACTGTTGGTGACAAAGCACAGGCCAAAGCCAGCTCCTCTTCCTGGTGTCCATCTCAAACAGCATCCCCAAGCATGGCTTTGTATAAGTGTCTTAGAGGAATGTAACCAGTTGAGCTGTGCAGGAGGGTTTGTTTAATCTATCCCTCACTATTTCCATGGATAACTGGAGCCCAGGACAGAGGTGGGTGCAGGTTTGCAGCAGCCCCTGGTGCAGCCCTGCCCATGTCCTGCCTGCAGTGCAGGAGGGTTTGTTTAATCCATTCCTCACTATTTCACATGGATAACTGGAGCCCAGGACAGAGGTGGGTGCAGGTTTGCAGCAGCCCCTGGTGCAGCCCTGCCCTGTCGTGCCCGCAGTGCCGCTGCTGAGCCGCTCCCGTGTGCGCCGCGCGCTGCCCGAGTGCCCCTACAAGCCCAGCTACCTGGTGGATGGCTTCCCTCTGCAGCGCTACCAGGGACTGCAGTTCGTGAGTGCATTGCTGCCCTCTGCCTCCCAGGGATACGGGGGGAGGAGGAGATCCCACCAGCCACGGGGCTGAACTTCACAGCGAGTCTCACAGTGGCTGAGGGTTTTGTTCTCCACGGGGGGACTGTGGTGTGTGGGGGTTACCAAAGCCACTGACACCTCCTCTGGAGGGCTTGGCCTCCTCTCTCCCAGTTAGTTCTCACTCTGTTGTGGGACTTGAGCTCGCAGTGAGAGAGCTGGAGAGGTGCTGAGGGAGGGGTAAAAGGCACAGGCATAGATGTATCCTGGCGTGCCTCCTTCTGTCTTCCACTCTCACAGCCTGCTGCTGGGGAGGCAGAGAGTGAGCAGCTCCTGCTCCCTCTACAAAGGGCTGGTTACCCTGCAGCTATGTCTGGGTCACCTTGTGCCTGATGGCTGGCATTTATGAGGGTTTCACTTTGTCTTTCTCCCTTTTTCACAGGTGCATTTATCCTTTGTTTACCCAAATGATTACAGCCGCCTCAGCCACATGGAGAAAGACAACAAATGCTTCTACCAGGAAAACCCTTATTATTTGGAAAGGTAGCATGCTATAAATTTGGGTTACTGGCAGGGTGGGGAGGAGCTTGAAGGCTGGAATTGGTGTGGAATTTCATGCTCACTTCTGTAGGACTTCCTTAATTCTTAAAGATCCCCTAAGTCTTGCAAAATATTAAAGCATTTATAGTTTCTTTTGATAACTTAAGTGAAAATATGTTTAGGTCTCAAGAGCTCTTTTCTTGCACTATTAACCCAGTAGCTGAGTCAGGGCATGTTTGTTCTCTTACATCGGGGAGTGTATTCCCAGCAAGCTTGGCCTGCAGTGGCTGGAGCCTCCTGAGAGCTGTCACTGTGAAAACCAAAGGATGCTCACCACCAGGCCTCTCTCTGGGGGGACAAATGCATATCACTCATCTTCACTGGTGCCCAGATCCCAGTGGTGGCCCCACAAGGGAACTGCTACTCGCATGCTGCACACTGCAACAATCAGACACCCTGTGCAAGGACTCCCAGCCATTCAGGAGGGATTTTCTGTGGGATGAGGAGGGTCACTTTCCCTGTAAGACAGCTGATTATGGCCTCCCTGCACTCAGGATCTTCTTCCTTCTTCCAGGAAAGGGCAAAGTAACGTCCATCAAACTTGTGTTTTGCTCTTCTCTCTGCAGATTTGGATTTTACAAGTACATGAAAATGGATGGGCCAGAGAAGAGCCTGGACTCTGGAGAAAAGACAGAGCAGCCAGGTAGGGGCCCTATGTCAGAACCCAGAGGATCCTTTTATCTGTCACACAGCACCAGCCAAAAGGAGTTGTTGATTTTCCATCCCAAGAAGTCTCAGCCTTTCCCTGCCAGGTTGCTGTGTCTGGGAGGAGACTTTTGGTGCCACTTTTACTTCCCTTAAGGGCAGGTTGGGGGCTCACCCAGCAGTGGGCTGCAGTAGACAGCATGGCAACTCTCGGGCCCACAGCTTGGCTGGGGTGCAATTCTAGCACAAACACGGGCAGGAGTTCCACAGGCAGAGGGGTGGAAGCCCGTGCTCACAGCTGCCCTGCAGGGCAAAGGCAGACAGCTCCACAGCCTTTGGCAGTGCTGAGGAAGCTGCTGGCAGCAGGAGCACTGGGGGAGCATCCCTGTCCCTGTGAGCAGGAGAGGTAACACCAGAGGTGGTGAGAAGTGGCTGGGCAGGGCAGGGGGTGATGCCGGAGGTGTGACTGTGATTCACGGTGTGACTGATTCACCCTGCAGGCTCGCAGGAGGGGGACCCGGAGGACGTGCAGGACGAGGAGCAGGAGGTGGAGAGCCCCAGTGTCCCCGAGGGGGCTGGCACAGGCGGGGCAGGGCCCGCAGGCAGGGCCGTGGCGGGCACTGACAGCATTCACCACCAGGACTATTCCCTGCGGGAGCGCCGCCGCCTCCTCTCGCTGCCGGCTGACAGGGGAGGGGAGGAGGCACAGGGCAGCAGGATGGAATGGGCTGGTGTCAGACCAGCCCTGCTGGCCTCTGCCAACCAAAGCCTCAGCCTGCCTGGCCTGGAGGGAGCCCCGGTGACAAAGAGACCCCGTGTCAAAGCTGGTGTCAAGGACAATTCCAGGAGCCATCCGCAGCATGCCGGGGCCATCCAGGGGAGAGTGCCTGTCAGAAGGGCAAACCCTCCCTCCAGCACTGCGTCTCAAAGGCAGCAGCCTCTTGGCCAGCCCGGGGACTCAGAGGTCACAGTTCCCAACGGGGCAGGACCTGGAGGAGAGCTCGGCCCCACAGAGGACAGGCTGCAGCCAGCAGGCCCCGTGCCAGCTGGGGCAGGAGGCCCAGTGCCTGGTGAGGCCAGGGGACACACAGTGAGTGCTGCCAGCCCCAGCCAGCAGCCCAGGCTGCCACAGTGGCTCAGCCACCTGCAGTCCCACAGTGCTGGGCGGAAGGCAGCCAACAATGGGCCTGTGGGAGGAGGAGAGGCGCAGGTGGCATCTCCTGTGAAGGACAAGTCTGCAGCAGCAGCAGAGGAGGAAGAGGTGGATGGGGAGGCAGAGGAGGAAGATGAGGAGGACTTTGACTACATGCCAGTGTTTGACCAGGCTGTCAAGTGGGAGCAGACCTTCAGCACGAGCCACCTGGACTTCCACATGCTGCGCTCAGACTGGATCGACCTGAAGTGCAACACCTCAGGAAACCTGCTGCTGGGAGAAGGGGAGGCCCTGGAGGTCACACGAGTCTTCCTGAGGAAGCTCAACCAGAGGACTAAAGGGTAAGGCACAGAGGGAGAACCAAGGGGCACTGTCCCAGAGCTGGGCTGCATGGGCAATACCTGTTCTGTGAGTGACTGGTAAGAAACAGAGGATGAACCAGATGTGGCAAATAACATTTCAGGCAAGGAATCTGTGTAAAGCACTGGACTTCAGGCACACTTCCTTTGCCTGAGAAATGGTATCAGCTTTTGCTGGTACTCTTTTGTTGCATGGTCTTGGTATGGTTCTTTTTCTTCGCAAGACTTCCCTTCTAGCAAACAGATACACTCCTCTAGCCTCCATAAGCTAAACAATCTAACTCCTGACCCTTCTGTTGGGCTGACCTTAAATGTTATTATTATTATTTTGCCAGTCTTTTTCCAGGCAGGTTTCAGTTGGTGTTGATCTTCCTAAAAATGAGTGCCCAGTATCCTGGATGTTCTATTGAATGGGTGTTATTGGCTCCTAATCCCTGCTGGAAGTAGGCCTAATGCTACATATTAAGATCACATTTGCTTTTTCAGGGTCACATCAGTCACAGCCAGGTGTAACTGATCAGTACACACAGGATTTTCTCAGGAGTTTTAACTCATGAGCTTCTATTTTATAGCAGAAACTCTTGTTATGATCCAAAAGGGCGTGACCTGGCATTTCATCCAGTTTTGGCCATTCTGAATTTTCAGCTCCTGCCAGTTTGTACTGTTTGATTGCTCAGTTCTACTCCATATTCTTGTTTGATAAGCTGTCATGAGGCAGTTCCAGTAGCCCAAACACACTCCTTGTGCCAAGCTCGTTGTAGGTGGTGTTGAATACACTCATTATAACCAGCCCTACACAATCATTCAGACACATTTGTTATTTTCTGTGTCACCTTTATTTCATGTCTCTTGCCAAATATTTTCTCTTGGCTGGAGTCCCAGGGCTAATCCCGTGTGCTTGTGGATTTAGGAGGAACAGGTGCTACACATTCCCGTGGGACTCGGGGAGAGTGCAGGGGGAAGCTGGGGACAGAGAGGTTTGTGCTGGCCCGAAGGAGGGAGCCTAGAGAGCTGGAGCAGGGAGAGGGGCTGTGCCCAGCTGTGTGTGTGTGTCCCTGCCGGCTCCAGGGGCTGTGCCCATGAGCTTTGTGTGCCCCTGCAGGCTCAGGGGCTGTGCCCAACCGGCTGTGTGTGTCCCTGCCGGCTCCAGGGGCTGTGCCCAGCTGTGTGTGTGTGTCCCTGCCGGCTCCAGGGGCTGTGCCTATCAGCTGTGTGTGTGTCCATCCCTGCAGGCAGTTCCAGCTGCGGCGCATCCTGAACGTGGAGAAGCGGCAGGACCGTGTGCGCGGCAGCCGCTACCTGCTGGAGCTGGAGCTGCTGGAGCGGGGCGAGCGCCGCCTGCGCCTCTCCGAGTACGTCTTTGCCCGGCCCTGGCAGGGGGGCAGCCAGCAGCAGGAGCTGCAGGAGCAGAGGAGGATGAGGAGCCTGGCCTGGGGCCGCCGGCGCCGCCTGATGGCTGCGGCCAGTGAGCCGGAGCTGTGCTGGCCCCAGGGCTTCTCCTGGAAGCACGGGGCCGTGGTGCACTTCGTGGTGCCAGGTGAGGGGACCTGCCTTCCCTGGGTGTGGAGGGGTGGCACAGTGGGGTTCCCAGGAGGGCAGCCCTGTTTAGTGGGTCTGAGCTAGTCTCAACCATCTTACTTACTGGGTCACTTCCAGTTTCTGTCCTCTCCGAGGTAAATGTGATAGGGCCCAAGCAGCCATGGCTTGTAAGCTCAGAGAAAACTCCTGTCACATGGTGGGAAAGAACCCACACTGATTCCTTGGCTCTGTGGACCAGGTTTTCAGCCTGGGCCTATTTCATCATCCCTGAAAGGCTGTTGGGGTTTAACAGAAAGCAAGAAGCCTTGCCTGTTGAGAAAAAACACCCCCATTGAAATGAGTTTGCTTTGATTCTCTCCCTGTTGCAATACCAGTGAAAAACCAGGCACGTTGGGTACTGCAGTTCATCTCTGACATGGAAGAGCTGTTCCGAGTCACCAAGGATCCCAACTTCAGCATCATCATCACAGACTACAGCAGTGATGACATGGATGTGGAGAAGGCTCTGAAAAGATCTACCTTGCACAGGTGGGAGAGCTGCTTGGTCACAAAAAGCCACTCACACACACATGCCTGCAAACACCTCTGGCATCTGTGTGGCACAGCCTGCTGCAGCTGGAACACCACAGACACCATCCATCCAGACCTTGCACAAACACATGAATATGTTTTTGTTATGATGTGTATATGCTTATATATGTATGGAAAAGTGTAAGGCAGTAACTGGTGTAGTCTTCCAGCTAAATGTATTGAATTTGTCTCTTTTTGCAAGATTGCAAGAGAGAAGAGAAAACAAGACTCCCAGTGATGGGGCAGGGGGAGGACAAGGAAGCTGTGAGAAGGGGGACAGAGAGCACAGAGACCTGTGCTTGGTGGAATCACCCTGCTCTGACCTGACACAGCTTTGGTCGTTTCCATGACACACCAGGGGTTTCCAGGTCTAGTCCTAGGACAGAGCTGGGCTAGAGCTTGAGAAGAGTTTTGCTAGGCTGTGTTCAGGGGCAGGGCTCTCTGGGACCAGGAGCAGTGCTGGGCTTGTGCACTCCCCCAGCAGAGGTTTCCTCTGCTTCAGAGGGTGCAGGGCACGAGGGCAGCTCCACAGCCCAGTGCTGGTGTGGCACTGCCTGTGCTGGCTCCTGTGCCACTGACACTGCCTTTCCCTCTGACCCCCAGCTATCAGTACCTGAAGCTGACAGGGAATTTTGAGCGTTCTGCAGGGCTGCAGGCGGGGATAGACCTCATCACGGTGAGTATGGGGCCTTGGGTGGCCAGGGGGGGCTGCAGTACCTGTCTGCTGTGGCCACTGCCTTTGGCACTGAACACACTGGTTCTTTGGGAAGGGAACAGCCTAGCACCCCAGTTCAAATGGATATGGTTCCTGTCCTCCCAGAGTAAGGGTCTCTCTATTCCGAGGAGCCTGTGCTCTGTTTGATTCACCTGCTGGGACTGTCAGACAGGAGGCAAATCAGCAGTAGCAGCTCTGTGATCCTGGCTGTGCCAGGATAGGGTATTTCACACTCATTGAACAGCCACTCAGTGGATGCTTTGCCAGCCCTGGGCATCTCAGTTTCTGATGAAGTAAAGAGAGTTTGACTCCCATATTTCTGTCTTCCTGCCCCTCAAGAAAGATTTACTGAAAGTCAACCTATTTTTTGCCCCCCCCGGTCCAGGACCCGCACAGCATTGTGTTCCTGTGTGACCTCCACATCCACTTCCCAGCTGGGGTCATTGATTCCATCAGGAAGCACTGCGTGGAAGGCAAGATGGCCTTTGCACCCATGGTGATGAGGCTGCACTGCGGGATGTCCCCACAGTGGCCTGATGGTAAGAGGGCTCAGGCTGTGGGAAATGGGGGAAGAGCAAAGTGCCTGCCTCCTGTGCATTGGTTCCTCTGGCACTGGCAAGGACAGACCATGCTGTTTGTCCTCAAGCCTTTCTCGTTCCCAAAGCTGGCTGGCATAGTTGGCTCTGCCTTGGTGCTGAATTTACTCCCTGGTGTCAGCATTGTGTTAAAAGTAGCTTGAGTCTCACTCCAGCAGCTCTGCTGGAGCCATCAATGGTTCAAAACCCCAACAAAGCTGTGCCTCTTCTGTGCTCTCCTCAGGCTACTGGGAGGTGAATGGGTTTGGTCTCCTGGGCATATACAAGTCTGACCTGGACAAAATTGGAGGCATGAACACAAAAGAGTTCCGGGACCGCTGGGGAGGAGAGGACTGGGAACTCCTGGACAGGTAGGGATCCACTGTCATTGTTCAGGTGCTCAGGAGGGGAAGCCCATGAGAACCAGTGACCATGGGAGTGGGGATGTAAGGTGATGGAGATGACTGCTGCTGCCATAACCTTGGCCAGTGAGGGGAATTCTTTGAGCATATCCTGACCTCAAACCTAGTAGGTGAGGAGACACAAAACACTCCACTGCAGGCAGTAGTAAGAGAAGAGCTGTTTTCTGCTGCCTTCCAGCCACACTGCTGGTTGGTCTCATGCAGATCAGGCACTGGTGATTGTGGAGGCTTTGTCCTCTTCAAGCACAGCAGAGCACAGTCCAGGTCCCTCACATTTCCCATGTAACATGTAGCAATTGAATTGCCTTGAAGACCAACTGGTGGAGAGGCATTTAAAGATCATGAGGTACAGTTAAAAATTCTGAGGATTTTGAGGGATCTCTGCTGCACAAATCCTGGGCCTGTGGGTTTGGAGTTGTAGGGTTTGGGCTCTGTCCTGTCTTTTCTGTCAGCTGACTGCAATCCAGTGCTGCCAGCCATCCTTCCTGCTGCCTTGGCATATGCAGGCAGCCCTGAGCAGTCCTGCTCTCAGGGTGCATAAACACTCAAAGTGTCATTAGGTTCCTGCTTATGGCTGCAGGATACCCCTGAGCTATTCTGGACTTGCTTGCAGTCTCCTGTTAACAGCACAACTTAAAAGGGAGTTTTCCTGGGGCTGTGATGAGATTTTCCCTAAGTCTCCTCCTCTTTCTGCCAGGATCCTGCAGGCTGGGCTGGAAGTGGAGCGTCTGTCCCTGAGGAACTTCTTCCACTGGTTCCACTCCAAGCGGGGCATGTGGAACCGGCGCCAGCTGAAGGCAGTGTAGCCTCAACCCGGAGCTGCTGGGCAGCACTGCCCTCCATCTCATCCAGATGTGCACTTTACTGGGCACACAGCTGGGTGCCCAGAGCTTCCCTCTGCCTCCAGAGCCCCCTGAGGGCACGGCACAGCCCGGGAAGGGGGCGGGGGCTTCTCCTGTCAGCCCTGCAGCCACGGGGGGATCCGTGAGCCTGGGGAGGTGTGGGGGGAGGTGGCAGCAAGGGCAGGACTCGAATTTCCTGCCTGCAGTGTGGTGGAAGGTACAGGGAGAGCTGCTGTGCTTCCTGTTGAGTCTTGCACCAAGCTAACACAAATCCCAGCTAAGCCCAGAACGGTTTATTTAGAGCAGCCCAGCTTCTCTTTCAAAAAAGGGAAAGAGAAGAGAAAAGAGGAAAAGAACCCACAACCGTCCCCATTTCCTCTCCTCTGTCATCTCTCCAGTACCTGTGATTTTGGACAGGGGACCACAGTTCTCTGCTCAGTATTGCACCCACGTGCCCATGTGCTGACTTAAGGACATCTGGAGGCAGAGGAGCTGATGGGCACTTTAGGCTGCTGGTGCTTACATGCTTCTCTGTGCTTTTCACTTGGGTCATTATGAAAAACTGTTCTTGTGTTCAGCACATGATGGGCCGTGGATGGAGTTGCAGATACATTGCCCTTACAAGAGCCAGGTTTGCCTGTAGCTGGGTGAGCTGGCAAGGGTGGTGTTACAATTCCACCTGAATTACTGACCCACTGCCTGAGGGTAGTGAAGGGGCTGCACAGAGAAGCTAAAGGGCATCTCAGGAGCAACTTTGCAGCCTTATCTGACAGACGTGTGTTTGTCCTAACAATATCAGGGAAACCCTAGCAGGGAAGAAGTGGCAATATTTTATTAGTTGAAATATTGTGATTTGTCAGAAGAGGAGACAGAGTCTTCTGCTCTCAAAATCCTGTACATTTATGCAGCATCTAAAAGTTAATTTAATAAGTTATGGCCTCACAGTTGTGTCTTGTCATAGTTTGACTCCTATGTAGAGAGCAGGCTTATGGGTTGGAGAACCAGCAGTTGTTGGTGCTTCATGTCTGGAGCAGCCCTGGGAGCTGTGGCCTGGAGGAGGAGGTGACCTCAGGGCTTGGCACATGCACTGGGTGTAATGAACAGTGAGGACAGAAGAGGGCTGAGTGAACAGAAGGATGGGCAAACCCATGCTGTCATTGATGCAAGAAGTGTGGAGAGAGCCCACAGCTGGTCTGTGCTACAGGGAAGTCTCATCCCATAAAACTCCTGTTAGTGAGAGGTAAGGGGTTTTTTTTACCCTGTAACCATTTTAGGAGACTGTATAAATCCAGAAATCCCAGCTCACCCAGTGCTTTACACTGGAGCCTCAGTGTCCCCACACCATGCTGAGAAGGTCTCAAGCTTGAGGGGAGAGTGTGCCATAGGATGCTGCTGGTGGTGCCCAGGCCTGTGGGGAGTTGCTGGGAAGGAGTAATGGATGTGTGCAGAGTACAAGCAAAGCCAACTGGTACCAGAATTTTTGCTCTTTGCTGATGGAGTAGATGCCAGTTCAGAATAGGCATTCATTTTTACTGGGTCTGTGATACTGGACAAGTCCATCAGGTTCCACTATTGCAGTAGGAAACTGAATGCACAAGTTCTGGCACGTGAGACAGAAATTGTGTCAAATCATCTGTTTGCATCAGCCTGAGTGATGGATTTAGAAGAGGTCAGCCAGGTACCGGAAAGTTCTGCTGGGCAGCTGTGGTGAGAAGTAGACAGGAGATGGCTGTGTCTGAATCCATGGAGACACTGAATATCCCACAAGAGGCAGCTTTAGCCAGCTGCCCAAGCCACTGTGCCCAGTATTGAGGGAAGATACTTCACCTACGCAGATACTGAGAAATTAAATCATGGCAGTTGTGGTGAGGGGGAAGAGGTTGGCAACAGTCAACACTTTTTTGAATTTTTCTTTTTTTGAGGTCTTAGAGGAGTTTGGGAGACCAGAGCCCTGTGATGCAATGTTGCAGTAAGCTCAGTTTGTGCCTGGAATGTGCAGTGTCAGTCCTGCTCGTGGTGCAAGTCAGAGCCTGTGCTGCCCTCAGACAGGCACAGCTCCACCAGTGCAGGTGAGCAGCTCTGCAGGCTGCAGGGCTGTGCCTGCCCAGGCTGGCTGTGTCACGCAATGCCTGTGGAATGGGGAGAGGCTGGCAGCAGGGACAGCCCAGGCCTGGGCAGGAGCAGCTGTCAGGGCCCATCAGCTGGGAGCAGCGTGGTGCCTGCTCTCAGATGGAGAACTGCTGCATTCCATGGCAGGCCAGGCACAGGAGGAGTCATTTGTACCCTGTGCTCCACATCTGCTGTGGATGTGGTCTGCAGCACCTCCAGTCAGCAGCTGGCACCCATCTGCAGACACTGGCCAGAGCTGGGTGCATGCAGAGGGTAACTCACTTGGCAGGGATGGCAGGAGTATCCCCCAGCACAGAGCACAGCCAGCAAAGAGTGCACTGGGCAGTAGGATGCCCCCCTCAGTGCAGCACTGCCAGTAGAATTTGAGGGTTTTGCCCCCATTTTTCAGCTGTGACTGTACCTCTTCCTTCCCACCTTTAACCCAGGCCAGTGGTACAGAACTACCTCGTGAGGACTCCTTGGTGGAGATGTAAGGAGTTACTGGTTTCCAGTCCAGTTTCCTAATGGCCAGTTTCCCCTGTCAAAGCTGCCATCTCACGTGTTCTTCCCCCTCAGTGGGAGTTCTCAGTTGTGCCCCAGCATGGCAGCAGTAAATGTGATTGGCACTGGTTGGCAGCAGCTGGCAGCCTCCATGGAGGAGCCTGGAGAGCCCATGAGACAAAAGCTGTCTTCAGCCCACGTGCTCAGAGACCCTGCAGGGTGCAGGGACAGACACACCCCCAGTCACTGGCCAGCAGCAAACCTTGCAGGAGCAGCACTGGCCTTTGCTCTGAGGCTGCTGCCCCTCTTCCAGAGCAAGCTGCAGTTTTTCTCCCCACACAGAGGGGCAGAGCAGGAAGCACAGCTGGAGCAGATCCCTCAGTCATGCACGGAGAGAACATGGCCAGGAAGTGACTCCCCTCAGCAGCTGGTCACAATTCTGTCACCAGGACCTTTGTAGGAAGCTGTGCTGGAGTTCCTGGCCTTGCTGTGCATCCTGGCTGTGTGCTGCCTGGCCCCTGGAGGAAGTCAGCTGCACAGGATTTTCCTTGCATCAGGCCAGCAGCAGGCTGCTCTGGAAGCTCTGTGCTGGGAGGTGATGGACAGTGCTGCAAAGGAGACCTTCTGCAGGGTGGGATGGGACCAGGCCACCAAGTGTGAGGGGTGGGACAAGGGGGCTCTGCCCACAGATGAGACTTCAGGACTGAAGTGTGCTGCTCAGGCTTGCTTGGCAGGTCAGCAAGGGAATGAAGAAGAGCTGGCTCTTAATCTGAGCAAAGTCTATTGTGTGAAAATTATTATTTGTTTCACCATTGCCTTTATGTTTGCCTGTTATGAACATCTCTCCTCATGTCCTACAAATGTCTGAAGTTGATTGTTTTTTAGATACAGATGCCTTGTGTTGAAAATCTGAGTTGTACCTTTGAGTTACCTGCCTTAAAGTGGCTCTGTGCCTTCAAGACGACTCCTGGGCCACCTCTCTGTTGGAGCTGGGGGATATGCAGATTCTCCCTCGTGTTTTATAAATACACTGTCTTCCTACAAGAGCTCTCTTCTGTCTGTGTGTTAATTTGCACCCTCATCACTGTGCAGCAGGGATTGGAATCCAGGTGTGCCCCCCTTCGTTAGCTGAATGCTCAGGCAGCACCAGAGAGAGGAGATCCCTGTGTGCCCAGTCCAGCAGGAGCTCTGCTGCAGGGGTTGGCTGGGAGATGCAGTGGGCAGGGCTGGCCTGCAGTGAGCCCTGCTTCAGCCCCCTCCAGGTCCGTGGGGAATGGGATGGCAACGGTTTCATCTGCGTGGGTTTATCGTGTGAAACAAGGTGGAAGCGGTGGCCAAACACACATTTCAGCACAGCATGAGTGTGGTGTGATGAGAGAATGAGGAGAGCACAGTGTCCTCCTGGCAGGCAGAGGACAGTTCCTGGAGCAGACCACAGGTGGGACCTGAGCTCAGTACTTGGCACGTGTGAGCTCAGCTTTGCCCTACACAAATGGGAGGTCAGCTCTTTCACAGCAGCTGCTTATTTGGATTCCATTTTGGCCCATTTTCACTTCAACTGTGTCTTCTTTGAGTGTCAAAGGCTGGGCAGCAATGGGAGTCATCTACAGAGAGGGGAAAAGGCAGCCAAGGTTGCTAATGAGTATGATTTCACTAGAACAAGAAATTATTAATATTAAAGGGATGGAGGGGAAGGATTCCAGTGTGCTGCCAGTCTCCTGCCTGCCTGGGGTGAGGGGCAGGGAACCCCTGTGCTCCTGCAAGCCTCACGTGCTGCCATGGCCCAGCCAGCAGCTCTCCAACAAGGATGAAGTTAAGATCTGGTAATGAAATTCCCCTCACTGCTTCTTTCCCAGCTGAATCTTTGCTATTTCCCCTCTCTTTACAATTCAGTCAGCAATGCTAATTGCTCCATGAAGCAATGAGTCCCAGGGTTTGGGGTCTGCATGCAGCTGTAATTGTGTTCCTTTCCATGAACCCAGCTGACAGCCCTTGGTTGTGGTTTTGCTGTGCCTAAACTCAATCTGCTGCCTCTGGAATGAGGCATTTTCCTAGAGGAGTTGGGATAATAGGCTTCCCAGAAACATCCACCCTCTCTGCTGCCAGTCAGAGCAAAGACTGAGGAGCCAGGTAAGCAGCAAACCCAGAGTCACCCCAGAGCTGTCATCCCTGAGGAAAAGGGGAGGACAAGTCTCTGCCTGCTTCACCAAACAGAGCTCAGACTGTGCTCAGCTTTGCCACTTCAGGTTCTGGTAAGTACAGAACTGGTATTTCCCACCCTCCCCTTTTTGTGCAACTTCAGATCAAAAAGGTCACTGTCCTTTCAGGTGCCCAGCTGTGCTGTCCCTGCCCTTACCCACCTCCTTCCTGGGCAGGATCATTCCCAGCCCCTCAGGAAAAGCACCTGTGTGACTGACACACATTTGGTTTGTACAGAATACAAATGAAATCTGTCTAAGTGTCAGACATTCCCAGTGGCTCCTGAGGACTGGTGTGAGGATGTTTTCATGGCATTTTTCTCTCAGGGGTGGCAAGGATGTACCAAATGAGAAGTCCATATTAAACTGTGTTTCTGCAGTACAATGGAAAAATCATTTAATAATCAAAAGAGCAAGTAATTATTTAAATAGGCTTACATAAGGCTATTAAAATACCATTTTTTAGCATGACTATAGAGTTAAAATTTTAGGACCAAAATTTTTTACTCTTTAATAAAAATCATTAATTCAAAGGATTTTTTTAAGGAAATAAATTGTTCTACTACAAGAGAATTACCAGAGCTATCATTATAAACTAAATACATTTTAAAACATTTATAATACTGATAAGAATAAATCATAATGGTGATTTTTTTAATAAGGTGGTCATAAGCTATTAAACTGTAATTTTTCATTGTGGCAATAAGCCTAGGCTGTGTCCTTATGTATAATGCTTCTTTATTTTCTACTAAATATTGTCAGGCTATTCTGACATCATTCCTGATGGGTCCCTGATGATGATATCAGGGCACAATAACTGTTTTCTGTCCTTGTTAATGTTCCAGTGCTGGAAATCTCTGATTGTTTTCTTAACTATGTCACATTTAATTTTAAACAACTAGGAAAACATTTGAACTGGTTCTGGCTATCTTCATGTACACACACCATTCTACCCTCCTAGGAAAAGTTATTTTTTAGTTTGAAAAATCCATTCCAACACTTGGGAGGTGAACTATGAGATAGAATTGCTTTAAGGGCATCAACTTATGCTTGAGACATAAGAAAAGCTGGACTTAGCCTACTAAGTAAATCATTCAGTCTTCTCTACGAAATGAGCCAGTATTGAATATGTGAAGCAGGCAGCTAAAATAAGAAAAGAGATTTACAGAACTGCACTTTTAAAATGTGTACCTGCTGGTGTTCCTGCAGTTTTCTCTTGCAAAGTTTGCTCTGGCTTGGAAAGGCAGGGTTCCCCCCTCAGAACTGCAAAGCATTACAGCACAGAGATGCTGTGCTGTGACACACACAGAGTTTGGAAGTTGAACCACTTTTCTGGATTGATGGATGGGCTCCTGCTGAGGTCAGTGGGAAGGAGGAGGAGCTGCAGAGCTCAGATCCTGCAGGGAGGACAAGAAAGGCTGCTGAGGTCCCTCAGACATGGCCAGAGAGGAGCAGTCACAGCCTCTGCTCCACACCAAACTGCCCTGCACGGGTGGGTGCTGCTCTCAGCACCTGCCCCTCTCTGGATCCCAAACCAGCAGTGATTTATAGGGGCTTTTGGCCTTTGCACCCCCCCTCAACATAGCATGTGTCTGTTGAACTTCCTTGTTGGCTTTGTCCTGGTAGGTTGCATTTAAATGTTTAAATGTTGCAGGTCATGTAAGCAAGAAATGTGAATTCTGTCACTGGGTTGTTTGGTGTTCTTGCTTTAGAGACCAGGTGAGGAGAACTCCTCCTCCTCTGAGGGAATTTATCCAATGGGACAGCAACGTGCCTCTGGGAAGGCTTTGTTAATCTGTGCAGCTTTGCCTTCCCACCCTGCAGTGATGTTTTCTGAGAGCCCTCCCAGGGGCTGGCAGTGATGGGAACTCGCCCTTTCTTACCTGAGCCCATAGCCCCATGAATTAATAAGGTCCAAAGTTCCTGGAAGGGTAGAGGCCAGTCTTCTGCACCCCAAAGGCTGTGATGAAGATGTTGAGGATGACTGTGATGAAGATGAGAGCTGTGGCAGTGTTGTTGAGGATGTTCAGGCGGGGTTGCTTTGCAATGTCGTTCAGGTTCAAACGAGCTGCACAAGACAGTGCAAAAAGTGAGGGGGTTTGCAGACTGACTCCCAGTCCCCCTGCAAGCCTCCCCTGCCTGGGAAATGTTTATGGTGGCCCTGAGTGCTGAGGTCCTTTGTCCCCTTTCTCCTCCCAGCTGCTCCAGCCACCACAGCTGCTACCAGGAAAAGCTGTGGTGTGTGCCACAGGGAAGGAGCATGTCACAGATTTCCCAGAGCCTCCAATCCTCAGTCCCCTATAAAAACCCATGTAGGATATGCAGGAAAATTTGGCATTTTGCAGGGTTTTAGTACTGGGAATCTGTTGGGGACTGAAATACAGCAACTCCTGTATCAGATGGAGCACTGGGCAAGCACCAGCAAACCAATGCTGATGTTAATGAACTGCCTGTAGGCCACCAGGAAAACTGTGGGATTGGTTAAATGTGAGGTTAATACAGGGAATACCTCTGCCTAAATTGTTCTGTTTAGTCCCAGACAAAGATATAAAATACAGCTAAAATGTAGTGTCTGTAAGGGCTGCATGAAGGAGCACATGACAGCAGGGGCAGCAAGAGGCCCATCTTGGCCAAATCCCCCCTCTCTCAGTGGGACAGGGGCTCAGCAGTGGGGAGGTGAAGGAGGAGTTGTGCTCAGAGATGTGCGAATGAAAAACAACCCACCCTCCATTCTGAGTGACACTGCCCACCCTACCCCCCCCATCCAGCCCTGAATGGACCCACAGGGAACTGGTCTGGGGGAAGAGGCTTCTCCCTCCCACCCCACAACCCACAGGGCACCTGCACACCCTGGGAGGGTGCACACGCCTCGGGGGCCACTTACCAGTGATGATCAGGAGAATGCCAATCATCACCTGGAAGAAGAGGGAGATGCTGATGAGCACGATGAGGGTGGCGTAGTACTGGAAGGAGGTGCCCTGCTCCAGCACAGCTTTGAGCTGGGTGACGTTGGCCATGAACAGTGCCACGTCCAGCATGCTCTCAGCCACGCTCTTCTTGGTGGCGTAGTGGTTGATGTTCATGGGCCCGCTGACCCGGAGGTGGGGAGTCATGGCCTGGGGAGACAGGAGCAGTCACCTGCAGTGCTACACCAGCTGACACATCTGTGTCCACAGGGATGCTGTCCTCTCCCTGGGGTTTGTCTGGGAAAGGGGCATATTGTAAACATGTTGAGGGTACCCAGTTTCCCCTCATGGTTGCCTCGTGGTATTAACAGGCTCAAGATGCTTGCTGTGATCCAGAGCTCAGCAAGGTTAAAAAAATAACGGGTATTTTTGTGGAAAACAAGCTTGTCCAGAGTAACAATAATGTAGATTATCCCAAAGCCAGGGATTTTGCAAGGAATATTAAATTCTCTTCCTTCAGGACACAGACAAAATGCAAACAGGGGATTAGAGACAGATCTTCTCTTTGGGTTGGGTGTTGTGTTTAATATCATTACCAATGAGCAGGATGAGAGGATGGAGTGCACCTTCAGTTTGCAGGCAGCACCACTGGCTGGGAGTGCTGACCTGCTGGGGAGCAGGAGGGCTCTGCAGAGGGATCTGCAGGGGCTGGGTCAGGGATGGAGGCCACTGGTGTGAGCCTGAACAAGATGAAGAGCTGGGTCCTGCAGCTGGGTCACAACAACTCCATGAAGCACTGCACACTTGGGGAAGAGAGGCTGGAAGGCTGCCTGGTGGGAAAGGACCTGGAGATGCTGGCTGGACATGAGCCAGGGTGTGCCTGGGTGGCAAAGAAGGCAGTGGCCCCTGGCCTGGATCAGGAATGGTGTGGGCAGCAGGAGCAGGGCAGGGATTGCCTCTCTGTACTGGTGAGGCTGCACCTCAAATCCTGGGTTCAGTTTTTGTCCCTTCACACTCCAAAAAGGACACTGAGGTGCTGGAGCAAGTCCAGAGAAGGGCAATGGGGCTGGTGAAGGGTCTGCAGAGTAAGTCCTACGAGGAACAGCTGAGGGAGCTGGGGTGGTCAGCCTGGAGAAGGGTTATTGCTCCCTACACTACCTGAAAGAAGGCTGTAGCCAGGTGGGGGGAGTTTCTTCTCCCAAGTAAGAAGTAATAGTAACAAGATGAAATGTCCTCAAGCTGCACCAGGGGAGGTTTGGACTGGATATTAGGAAAAATCTCTCTTCAACAAAAGGCTTGTCAGACACTGGAACAGGCTGCCCAGGGAAATGGTTGAGTCACCATCCCTGGAGGAATTCAAGAGACAAGCAGATGTGGCACTTAGAGCCATGGATTAGTGGTGGCCTTGGCAGAATTAGATTAGTGACTGGACTTGATGATCTTAAAGGTCTTTTCCAACATAAACCATTCTATGATTCTATGACTGTCACTGGCTGGCCTTTTTACCTTCTCTGAACAATTTTTGCTGTCTTTGTCTTCCACAAGATGCTAAAGCAGATGAAATAGTTCATGGATTTGTTTCTGAAACCAAGGACAACGTTTCTTCAAAACATCAGGCACTGAAATGCAACAAGACCAGGGCTGGGTGGGATCCCTCACACCTGACCTTAATTAATCACTTAGGCAGTTTTTTCTCGGCAGTGGAAAGAAATAGCTGTTAACAAAAGCCAAATCAGCTGGTTGCCCTTAACTATTGCCAGGTGTAGGTAATTAGGCTGCTTTTAGCCATCCACTGTTAAGTGAGTTCACCTGTTGCTCTCTTGACCCAAGTGATTAAAAAAAAAAAAAACAAAAAAAAAAACCCCAAACGAACAAAAAACCAACCCCAAAAAAAGTAGATTATAGTTTTCAACAGATTTAGATATATTTGCAATGAATTGTGCTCTTCTTTCTTAAGAAGAAACACAAAAACGCTTTGCGGTAGCAGAGCCCTGAGGGAGGCCTCCCGCAGCCGTGAGGGGAGGGCCCTGCCCTCAGCGCGGCCTGCCCGGCTCCCCTTTAAACCAGGCCTAAGGGCCGGCCTCGGCCTCTCTTCTGCTCAGGAAAGGGGACACGTTTCTTTGGGTGCACACTGCACGTGCCTACGCTCAATGGTGAGTTCTCTTTTGCTCCTTTTGTACCAGATAAAGTAGAAAATTCGGTCTCGACTCCGTGCTGCAGGCGGGTCCTCAGGGAGGGCTCAGGGCTCGTGTGTTGTGCTGCGACCTTTGGGCAACCCTGGGCAAGAGTGGCTTTCTTTGCTTTGGGAGAGCAGGAACAAAGGGATGCAGCGATCCTGGGAGAGCAGGAACAAAGGGATGCAGTGATCCTGAGAGCGGTGTGTGTGTGGGGTGTGTCTGAAATGGGGCTGAGCTCTGCAAGGGGCTCTGGGCCCCGCTTAGTGCTGGGTGTGACAAAGCCGGGTGTGAGAAGTGAGCAGGAAAGGCTGGCTCTGTTCTCAACTACTGGTGAACTGCGGTCCCTAACAAGGGGCTGGCTTGGGGTAGGAAAGGGCTTTTTGGGTTGGTTGGGTTTTTTTATTATGTTAGCTCAAAGCGTTTAGTGCTTATAGTTTCTGACAGTGACATGCCCGTGGTTACAGGGCTCCTTTGCAAAGCCTGCATTTCCTGCTGTGGAAAGTGCAAGGGAAAAGATACTGGGAGGAGGTAAAAGTAGAAGTCTAAAGAACTCTAAAAACCCAAGGCTGTGTGTAGGTGTTTGAGACCTAAACATTACAGCATGGTGTCAGGGGTAGAACAGAGGCATCCTGAGGAAAGGAGGCCAGCAAAAAGTCATGGTCTGTGAAGGCATTTTAAAAACTTATATTGAGGGACTGCACCCCCTCAGATGGCTCAAAAACACATGATCCTGTTGAAACAGAGAGGAACCAATACCCAGTGGTGCAGGGCTGGGGATTTGACCCCTCTCATCTGCTGTTTTCCTTATTCCTGAAGAGCCAGCCCCCTCCTTGCAGCATCACAAGGCTGAGCATTGATGGTTTGTGTAATGATGAGTTCAGGGTGTGAGAACAAGGGCCCTGTACAAACAGGGCAGAGCTGCTGCTAAATGAGTGACTGGTACCAGGAGGCTGAGACATCTGCTTCTGGCTGCTTACGTGGAGAAAAATAAAGCAAGTCCAGGAGCTCTTGTTGAATGAAAACACATCCTTCTTTTGAGCTGCCCTCACGTTCCTTTACCTGGAGTGTGAAATGGGGCACAGTTGTATTGTCCTGAGCTCTGTGTTCCAGATGATCAGGCGGTGAAAACAGGCAGCTCTGACGTGGACTTTTCTCACATTTTGTTCCTCATGCTTTTTGGGGTTTTCATGCATTTATTTTTTACAAGAAATAGCTACTCTCTTCTGTAAACTTTTAGAGGAGCTTCATCTAAATATTTCTTTCAAAGCTGGCAGATTTTGGGTCAAGGGGAGCACAAACCTTTTCTAAATTTTCTTGGACAATTTCTACAAAACCTGCAGTTTACTTGTCACATTTTTCAGATTAGGGGGGAAAGAATTAGAGAGCAGATCTAATTGCAAATCTCTGTGTACTTTGTGGGTTTTGTGACCCTATCCCCGGGGGAGAACAGCCTGCAAGAGGCAGTGGAACTGCACGAGGCTCCCGAGAACGAGAGTGATTATCTTTATGGGAGGGTGATGTCTGAGGGGGAGCTGTCTCATCGGCCATTCCTTCCAAGGGAAATGCTGGAGAATGCCAAGGAAAACAGACACAAATGTGGGTCGTGCACTCAGAGGGGTGAGCACAGAGACACCACCACGGGATCCCGGCCCTGAACAGCCACACACAGCACCAGGCACAGGGAAAACCCCGGGAATGCTTCCCCAGCACTGGCAGTCAGCAACTCCAGAAATGCTCTGTGAGCACTGGCTGGTGTAGGGGAGAGCACACCGACAGTCAGCATCAGGAGAGGAGCGCAGCCCCTTTTCTGTGGGCAGAGAGCAGAGGCGTTAAAGCCTGGCCCTCCATCAATGCTTCTAAGGGCACAGTCATGAGCTACTCTCCTTCACCAGCGAGCTCACTCCCTGCACCTCCTGAGCACTTCCCCTGGGATGAAGGGAGCAAACTGGAACCTTTCTAGCCTACATGTCCACGCACAGAGAGACATCCCGGCAGGGGGATGGGGATGGGGGCAGCCCTGGCAGTGCGATGGGTAGGGGACAGTCCCGGCAGGGGGATGGGGATGGGGGCAGCCCTGGCAGTGCGATGGGAAGGGGACAGTCCCGGCAGGGGGATGGGGATGGGGGCAGCCCTGGCAGTGCGATGGGAAGGGGACAGTCCCGGCAGGGGGATGGGGATGGGGGCAGCCCTGGCAGTGCGATGGGAAGGGGACAGTCCCGGCAGGGGGATGGGGATGGGGGCAGCCCTGGCAGTGCGATGGGAAGGGGACAGTCCCGGCAGGGGGATGGGGATGGGGGCAGCCCTGGCAGTGCGATGGGAAGGGGACAGTCCCGGCAGGGGGATGGGGATGGGGGCAGCCCTGGCAGTGCGATGGGAAGGGGACAGTCCCGGCAGGGGGATGGGGATGGGGGCAGCCCTGGCAGTGCGATGGGAAGGGGACAGTCCCGGCAGGGGGATGGGGATGGGGGCAGCCCTGGCAGTGCGATGGGAAGGGGACAGTCCCGGCAGGGGGATGGGGATGGGGGCAGCCCTGGCAGTGCGATGGGAAGGGGACAGTCCCGGCAGGGGGATGGGGATGGGGGCAGCCCTGGCAGTGCGATGGGAAGGGGACAGTCCCGGCAGGGGGATGGGGATGGGGGCAGCCCTGGCAGTGCGATGGGAAGGGGACAGTCCCGGCAGGGGGATGGGAATGGGGGCAGCCCTGGCAGTGCGATGGGAAGGGGACAGTCCCGGCAGGGGGATGGGGATGGGGCAGTCGTGGCAGTGCGATGGGAAGGGAACAGCCCTGGCCGAGGCTGGCAGGGAGCGGGGTGAGTGCCGGGGCACCTCCCCGCCCTGCGGCTGACCCGGCTGGGCTCCGCAGCCTGCAGGGACTGCTTGTCGCATCGAGTGTGCACGCTCTGCTCCTCATCTCTGCCTCTCCGTGTGCTCCTCATCTCTTATTCATCCCGCAGACCCTCTCTGCCCGTCTGCATCTTCAGTTCAACTCCTCCTCGCTTCCTTTATTCTCTCCTTTTCCCTTCCTTTCTCGCCCTGTGCCTTTTACCTTGTCTGTCTTTCACGCTTTTTGCTGCTGTCGAGCTCTCCTGCTTCATGCACCTCCTTCCTGGGTCTCTGTCTCTTGTTCCCCCACTCCTCTCCCCTCTGGCACTCTGCTGCTGTCTGGCAAGTTTCTTGAGTCTGTTCACTCTGACGCCGCTCAAGGCTTCCTGTGCTACAGGGCAACATCAATTATGTATCACTCACATAACTGTCTTACCAAATCTATATTAAACTCCCTCGTTAAGTATATTTATGATACTGAATTGAAGGGATCCAGGAATCGACTGGCAGGCTGCAGGGCTGAGCTGGAATACAAGATAATGTTTCTTTTCCAGGTAGCTGGGATGAGGACAAGGTGGGAAGGGTGGTGGCAGTGCTGGAGGAGCCTCCATCCATAGACTGGGAGCAGTTTGTGAGTTCGGGGCTCAAGAACTGCTTGGCACCATCAATTACAAAGTGCTGATGCACGGTCTCTGATTGTTGAACAGAAGCAATGGGGTGTGGATGTGTGTGAGGGGGACAGCTCTTTGAATATATGGAATTGGGAGTGCACTCGAAAGGATTAGTGGGAACAATTATTTCCAAAGTCAGGATATAGAAGTTGGAGCCTATTCAAGTCACTAGTGTTTTATCCCAGTGTTTTGGAGGAGGACAAAAAAAAGGGGGGGGCAGGGGAAGAGTAAAAAGAAAAGGGGCAGGGGAAGCTTTAAAAACAGCTTTAGAAGAAAAAAGTCAAAGTAGGTTAGCAGAGAAAATGAGTTTATAAAAAATGGAAGAGCAGCCGGGAGGCACAACAGTAACTACTGCATTGTGCTTACAAAGCTAAACACGTTAAGATGAATAAATCCCCAAGCTGGATGGCTTATGGCCCAAAATATTAAGAAAAGCTGGGTCTGATCGCAGGCTGCTGCCAGATCCAAAGAGCAAATGTGTTCATATAAATCATTTTTATACAAAACATTCATAAAGCAAGGTCCTAAAACTGAACTCCTTCCAAGTCTAGGCATGTTTGTATCCAGTGCTGAGGGGTCAGGTTGATTTCTAACACAGAGAGAACACAGTAACAGCTGTACTGGATCAGACCAGAGGTCCAGTTCCCCTCTGACTGTGCTTTGGAGCAGATGTCTGAGGAGGGGAAAAGAAAAATCCTAGAATGGGACAAGCATATAGCAATGCTCCCTTGTGACCCGTAACTCTGTATTTATTTTATTTTATTTATTTTTATTTTCATGCGAGGCAGCCCAAGGTTAATTTGTATTTGCCATGCAATCCCAGTTGCCATCAGGGCATCAGAGAGTTGCTCTCTCTGGATTTCAGTTTTCTCTATCTGCAAATTAACACCAGTCCTCATATGGGTGATGTGTAGGGGGAGAGAGATGGGTGAGATCTCCTGTGGAAGTGCAGTATGTTCCTGTGTTCTGAACAAAATCCACCTGGAATGAATTCGTCATGCAGGGAAGCCCCTGAAGCTGATGAAATCAGGGAGATGATTTTCTCATTCCCAGGGTGGTTCATGTCTTGCAGCATTCCCCTCCCTGCAGGAGGCAAACCTCACCCCCAGGCACTGGAGCTCAGGTTCATCTGCACATTTAGAGCTTTCCATGGCCCTGGCCACCCTCTGAGTGCTCTGCAGAGGAAGGAGGCTGTGTGAATCCAGGTGGGAAGAGGGAAGAACAGGACTGAGGGTTTTGGCAGAGCTGATGGCACTGCCTCCATGAGCAGGGGCACTCGGGGGCTCTGGTCTCTCATGTGCACATACACACACCACCAGCCCATGGAGAGGGAGGGACCAAGGACACTGCCACAGAGAGGTGCCTCGTGTCCTTCTTGGGCATTCCCAAAAGGTGGCTCAGAAGAGAGAGCTCATCCCTGCAAGGCAGCTCTGGACCTGTGAGTGGTAGCTCTGAAAGGGTCTGCCAGTCTGCTGGGGAACCTGTGCAGGGTCAGGGTTACAAAGCAATGGAAATCCCTCTGTGAAATGCCTTAGAGACCTCGAGGTGTTCTCTTCTAAGCAGCTGAGGCTGAGCTTTTGTCCCTCTGAGCAGGTAAAGTGTCAGAACAATGGCTCTTTGCTCCTCTCAGCTCTCAGGAAGAATTGCCACTGTAGTCCAGGCCAAGGAGTCACCACAGTTGCAGAGGCAGGGATATGTCCCACAAGGAGGGGATGCTTCTATTTTAGAATCAAGTGGCACCCAGACACCTCATCACATCATGGTGTACTGCTGTGGCAGGCACAGACTTGCTGAAGGGCACACAGGCAGCCTGCAACAGAAGTAACCCAGAATCTGATCCAGTTTTGTGGCAGATGCAGCATTACCTCCCTTCAGACTGCAGCTTCCTGAGTCCTTGCTCACTGCTGGAACCAAAAAATCCCCCACTCTGCCTCTTCCTTTCCAATTTCCGTCTTTCACTGGTACATTCAGTGTCCTTGTTTGGGGGACACAGACATTGTTTTGGGGATGATTGTGCATAGGAAATGCTCAGGTTTCTCTGCAGTCTTGGTGCTCTTAACTGGAGTTATGTGACTCTGAACCAACAGGAAAATCCAGATGGGCTTTTGTGCCAGATGGGCTTTTGTGCCAGAACCTGTATTTTTGGCCATATGAGACAGAAACCTGAAGCAGACAAAACCTTGAGATGGAATTACCTCACATCAAAAGGCACACACAAAAAGGGAAAAAGGCTTCTAGTTTGTAAAACTGAGGTGAGAACAGATGATTAAGATTAAGCAAAAAGCAATTGGGGGGAATGATTTAATGAGATAAATGGTTGGATGAGGCACATTAACTGTTAACAGGGTCATCAAGGAACCCTTCTTATGTTCAGAGCAAAGGAAGGATGCAGCACAACATGCACTCAAACCCCTGACACAGGAGGAAAATGTGAAATTAGGGGATGCAGTGCTGTGTTGCTTTATAAGAGTTTAATAATTTGAAAGCTGGGCCAAGGCCCTGCCTTAGGACACAGTACAGTAAAGCTCATGGGGGAGGTTTAAGGTGGTTATAGAATGATAGAATGGAAGGTTTTCCTTGGTAATTAAAAATATTAAGTTTGGCTTCCCATTGTCTTCCTGGAGCCCTTTCAAGGGTGGGGTCATTCTGTTGTTTGGGTTTATAGCTTGCTGTATTGACAGAAGGATTCATAGGATCAGATTGTTTTTGCTTTTTCTTCCCATCCTCCAGCTTGATGGTGCTGTAAGAGTTAGGCATGCTAAGTTCAGGGCAGTGATTTAATGGGTTATAAAAATGGTCATTGGTAGAGCAGTACTTTAAGCATAAATTGTGAATTACTGTTGGGCAGAGATCAGAAGTGAAACAGCTGGTGGGCAGTAATATCTCCCACTTTGGAAAAATGGGACTGGGACTTCTCTGTCTGACTTCTCTGAGTTCAGTGGAAGTTAAACAATTAAAACATTTATCTTTGTCCATCTCAGCCCAAGTTCACAATGTTAAATTAAATTACACTCCAGAAGTGTGGCCTGAAAGCATCTCCATTAAGATACTTTGTTATCCTGTGCCTCTGCTAATACACCAGCAATGTTTTCTCCAGTGGATTATGGGTTTGGATATAACTATGACTAAAAAGAGTTATATGCCTTCTAGACAGGAATTCTAGGTTAGGAGGTATTGCAGAAGTGCCCTGAATAATTTGGAAAATTCTCTGAGCAGCTGCACAGCCAGGACTGAAGTCTGAGGGCAAAGAATTCAGAAATCATAATTCTTTGGTCTTCAAAGAGGGTAATGGAACTCACTGAAGAATCCATACAGTAAAAGAAATGCAGCAACTGTAGAGCTCTCTCTTTCTCATCTTTCTTCCACTAGTTATCTATTACATTTTAATTTTGTTTTAATTTTATGCTTTTGCATTGCATTTTAAGTAATACACAAGACCCTGGACTAAGTTGTGACAGGAAGGTAACAGTGAATAATGTTTACAACAAAGCTTGGGAGGGGAACTGTAAAAAGAGCTACTTCAGAAGTTTATCATGCATGTAAAGCTGGCTTGTATTAAATGGGATATAATTTTAATGGTTGTTGTAGCCCTAGATTACGTTCTTCTGAATATTGGATGCAAACTACGTGACACACATTCTTCCCATAAAATTTCTCCTCAGTTAAAAGTGTTTCTCCTGCTTTACCCCTGCATGTCCTGAATGTCAATTTTAGCCCCCTGAAGTCTTCAGTTTTTCTTTCCTGCAGTGCCAGAGGACACTGCAGCAGGGCTTGGAGAGGTTTTATGTTTTGGGCTCAGATTCTCATGCAGCTGATGCTGTGGCTGTTCAGTTTTATGTAAAAGGAGTATTAAAGATCGGATTAGAGAGTGGTTTAGAAATAAAATTGGCCTTAATCTAAATTCTGTGCAACCTCACTTGTGATAGAGCACAGAATGCAAGCAAGCATAAACTTCATTCTCCCGTTTCAGTGTTTAAAGCAATGATTTAGAGCACTTGTGCTGTGGCAGAAGTGTTCCTGTATAGCCTTAAATGGTGAAGGTCTGCTTGTGCCAGATCTGGCAGGAAAAGGAACCTCCACCATCACTTTCTAGCCCAGGTCACAGACAAGAAGGCTTAGGGTACCACATCTCAAGATTAGGTGGTTTAAGTGAGCCAGGAAATGGGTTTGATGCCTCCAGCAGTTGGAGGGCTGTCTAGATTTTGAGTAGAAATGAGTTAGTAAGCAGTCACAGGTTACTGAGGGCGCTCCTGTGGCTGAAGCTGTGCCTGTGAGAAGCTCTGCAAGCAGAGGGGAAGGTGGGGAGGCTGCTCCTGCCTGGCCAGGGGAGCCAGGCCATCCTGGGTGGGTTTGTCCCTGAGCTCAGCAGCAGGACATCACACCTTGCTGCTCGTACCCATCCAGCATTGCAGACTCATGGAAGCAATAACTGAGTTATAAATCTCCCACTTCACAATTAACCGTGGTCTCTCCTGACCATCAGGGCAAAGGTTGATCCCTTTAATGAGCCTGACAGGGCTGGAAGTTCTGGAATAACCAGAGGGAACTCCTCAGCCACAATGCCTTGCTCAGGCAGCTGTTCCAGGCCACAGTGCAGGAAAATACTGCTCTCAGAAAAATTATACTGTCTGAGGCTTTACCAGTCACTTGGAAGGAGGTGGCTGGAAATCAACTCCAAGCTTCATTATGCTGACATTTGTGAAGTGTCACAGGAAGTGCTTTGCATTGGGGAAGCCAAAGCAGCATTTAAGCAAATGGCAGTGGGATGGCCTTTTGCAGCTGTGTGAGGCAGGAGCTGTTTGGTGTGTCCTGACCCCATGGGCAGCTGTGCTCTGCTGGGAGCTGTGGGGCACACAGAGCCCTGGGCAGCCCTGGGCTGTGGCTGCCTGGCCAAGGGTGTGATTAACAACTCCTATTGGCTTTGGCACGCTCTCAGCACTTGTGTGGATTTGAGGCAATCTTCTCTAGTGTAATTAATTAATTAAGATTACTTTAATTAGACTGTAAAAATGAATTAAGAGAATCAGAGCCCAGTTCAGTTGAAGCTGTGCTTGCTTTGACAACCAAAACGATGCCTTTGAATCAGTTTCCTTGAATTAATCTCAAACAAGGAGTTTCCCTGTTCAGTGCCCTTGGTGATAAGAGAATTGTCTTCAGGAGGAAGAATGTTACATCCCTACACTGGAGGGGAAAAAATCTCCCCAAAACCACATGCACACACCCTGAGATAAGATAAATCTAGAACTGCACTTGGTTATTGGACACACCTGGTTGTTGTGAGATGAGTTAGTGATGTCTGAGATTACAGCAGCAACTGTGGATGCCCAAATAGAATGAAATTATCCCTGCTGACAAGGCAAGGGAGCTCAGATGGACATCCAGATCTGTCACATCACTCAGATGTGTCACATCTTAATGTGGAAAGTGAGAAGAAGCATTCCAACCCTGACCAGGGAGGAATTCAGGAGTGGTCATTGTCTCTGGCTGTGCTGTCAGCTCCACTCCAGCTGCTGATGTGGCACCTGCACTCCTGAATTTGTGTTCTCTTATCACTGACGCACTGCAGGGTTTGGCAGGTGATTCATGTGCCTCATTCAAATTCACCCTGGCTGAAGTTTGCAGAAAAAGCTATTATCTTTGGTGTCATGTACGTGTGAAAAAAACACAAGCCAGCATCAGACTCTTTCCTAGCAGAAGTTTTCCTCACTGTGGCCTACAGACCTCTGCCTGGGACATTGGAATGGGGATTTTGTTGTGGCCATTTATGCACCATCCTATCACTTCTCTCCATGTGGTTTGTTCAGTTATGGATTAACTAAAAAATAATTTAGTGACCCCTTGCTCTCTAATGCTTCCAGTGCAACTTGGTATAGCAAGACATCAGTTATAAATACCTAAAAACCCACATGAACTGAGTTTTTTTTTCTTGGGGAAGTGTATCCAGGGCAGAAAATCCCAGCAGCTTCTCCCCTTTCAAACAGTTTTTTTGATGAAAGACCCATGCAGTGCCAGAACAGCTGACGGCTTTGAAAGGGCAGCAAGAGCTGTGCTGGAGCATCCTCTGTACTTAGAGACCTGAGTAAGAGCCACAGACCCCTCTGAAGAGCCAGGAAGGCCCATGTGTCAAAAGCTCTATTTCTGGAGCTCACATCCCTCATGCCAGGAGCTTGTCACAGAATTGGCACCTCTGTCCTGCTCTGACCCTTGGGCTGCCGCAGGATTTATCCAGGGAGGGCCCAGCCAGACTCCATTAATGGAACATGTCACTGATTTTGTGGTACAAAGATGCATCCCCCAGCCTTGTGAGTAGGACAGGTCTGATGCCTGCAGTCCTGGAGCACCTCAGAATAACCAGCCACTTTGCCAGGGCCATGCACTGCCATTGTGCATGTTTACCTTCACAGGACAAACAAAAAAGAGGTGTGTTTATTGATGGGGTAAACAGGGCCACTTCTGTGCCCAGAAACCAGTCTGGTTAGTCAGCTGGGTGTTGACAGGAGAGGGAAGGAAATCATTATGAGACACTGCGTGGTAGGCACGATAATGAGCCATGTGCTTGGGACCAAACAATAGAGGCTTGTGTGGAGCCCAGGGAATGCAGAGATAATTTTACCTCTCCAAACAGGAGGGCATCAAGCTGTGCTTCTCTGCCTGGGAAGTAGGTCAAGAGGAAGTGCACTTTCAATTCATATTCATCTCATAATTATTTCACATACTCAAGAACAGGATTTCTGTCAAGGGGAGGCTGCCTCTGTGGCCAGTCTCATGGAAGAGCAGGCCTCCCCTCTGAGCAGCAACATGCATATTTGAAGCTTTCAGCAGCCTCCATCAGCTCTGCCCTCCACATGAGCTCTCCCTGCACTTGTGCAGTCAGTCCTGACCCTGCCAAGCTTTAGGGTCACTCTGGGCATGTGCAGCTGTGGATGCAGATCCCACCTTAGCCGTGCCAGTGGAGCTTGGTGCAGGGCTGATTCATTGCTGCTCCTGGTGCTAAAGCAAGCACTCACCCTTGGAGGCATCAGGCCCAACCCTCTCAGCCAAGCAGGGAGATACCTCAAGTTCCTCAGGGTCATCTCACTAAGGTGTTAAATGGGTGGAGTCCCCAAAACCTCTCTGAGCAACCTACTGCAACGCTTGACCATCATCAGAGAGAGTTAGTTTTTAATTAGAGATGTCAGAGGTGTGTTTTAGAGATGGATGTCAAAGGTTAAGTAAGGATAAATCTGTATCAGACTGGGTACAGAACGAGTGTTCTACAGTCAGCCACACAACCTGCTCTGGTTTTCTGCTTTATAAGGACCAGTACATAGGTTTTGCATAGATACATCTGCATCTCTCTAACTCTAGATTTATATTTCTGAAGCAGAAGACAGTCTTTCCCAGAAAGAAGTCAAATAGTTATGTTCAAAGTAAATTTTCCCATAATTTGCAGGAATGTGTAAAGGGATATTGAGTAGGAAAAAACCCCAAAACATCTAAGCTTGGAGAATTATGGCAATGTGACACCTCTAATTTAGCATTCAGCTGTAGAGAAGTGTAAGCATGAGACTAAATACAGCCACTCCAATTTGACAAATCTTCTGTTGTTTGCTGAAAAACAATAGACATAGGATGGGAGATGCTACTGTTAAAAAGCACTTTTTCTTCCAAGCTGCAGTGTATAATCTCCACATAAGCCAGTTACCAAGGTTTCCCTGGAAAAGTGACCTAATTTTTAAAAAAGAATTGCCAATAGCACAGAAAACCAAATCTGCTGCACCAAACTGTGCATGTTCCAGATCCCTTTCTGTAGTAAAATATTTAGTAGTTAGTTCTGTTCTCTGCCCCAGTTAAACCTTTTTTTTTTTTCCCCCATAAAACTTTCTTGGTTTCACCACAGCTGAGAAATAGTTGCAGTATCATTTCATCGTGGTGTTTCCAAGATAACTGCATTGAGCTCCAGAGGGGATAGGACTGTGTGGGTGTTATTTCAGTCTGGAAAGAGACTTAAAACTTTAACATGAGCTAAGAAAGGAGGCTGGGGCTGATGGAGAACAATCAAGTTTTTTATTCCTGCACTGGAATTGCTTCTCCTGTTGCATTATACATGAAACACAAAACTCAGCCCTTGCATCAGTTCTCTGGCCTGAAGTAACAGCAGCACGCCTGGGATGGAGAAGTCTTTTCCTGAGGCTGACAATTGTCATTTTCCTCCTGCCAGAGCCATGTTTACTGCATACCCCAAACCCCTGATTCCTTCTGCTGTGTTTCTAATTTTTCCTGGCTACTAGCCATCTTTACCTGGTTTGTGCACTATTTTATTTCCCCACAGATAGCTGCATTAAATCGCTATAATGTTGGAGCAAAGTTTCTATAATGTTTATTAGGAAGACTATTTTCCCAAAAGTTCCCTTCCTTTCTTCCTCTTTCCTCATGCTATTGCAGACAACTTCGTTTAAGGAGGGAAAAAGCAACCAAACAAAAAATCCCCAGCACCCAGAAAAGAAAACCAGAAAAGATGTTTAGGAGTTCTGCTTATGCTTAGCTGGGTGCTTCTTTTGTTGTGTGTGATCATGCTTGCCCTCAAACAAAAACAAAAAAAAAAAACCCAAAAAACGAACAAAAAAGAACCCCACCCAAAAACAACCAAACAACCAACCACAAAAAACCTACCAAGAAGTGGCTTTATATTCCTACCACATTTTTGCTCAATCAAGAGTCTCATTTCATAATCATTAGCACTTCCAGTTCTGGTGAACTCCTGCATCATCACGTACACTTGTCCTTTGCTTCCTTATAATTCTCAAATGAACAGTAACAGGAAGGAGGAGCATCAGTGAGCCAACTCCATTCCTCTGTTCTCAGTTTCTAGGGGACATTTTCCATCTTTCACCACGGCACTCCTAAAGATCTGGGAAGTTAATGCTATGCCTCAGTGTGTTCCCTCAGGACTCCCCAAGTGCAACACAGCTGAACTAACAGCACATTTAATTATCACTGCTGTTAATAAAGCACAAGCTTCTGGAAAGTTAAATAGCAATGAGTAAGTCAGTACTTGGTATTTTAGTGCTTATTTAAACTTCTAGACTTTTTCATCTCATTTTCCCAGTAGCCTCTCTTTTCCTAGGTAATAATGCCTAAAACATATTTCTAATAATTTTCAAACTGAGTAGAGCTGGTTAATTCCTAGAAAAGAGACTGTCTGTGCAAGCTTAGTGATTCCTGGTACTGACTCTGTCATTAGGCTAAATGAGAACAGGACCTGAACCTTAGTCCAGCATATTCTGAAAAGACATTGAAAATAATCTCATTTTTCTTGTTAAGGTGTAAATGAGGAACTTTCCATCTCCTACCTTGTCTAAGGGAAGACACAAAATTTACTTTCCAGTCAGTTTTCTCCATCTCTGTCTATTCTTGTGTGTGATGTTCCCCACGGCCTCTTTCACAAGCCACCAAGAAAATGATGAATGGATGTGTTTGGGAAGAGAAGCTCACAAAGACATTGTGAGATCAGGACAGGAAAATGTGAATGAAAACTGGAAATTATTCTAGGAAACTTTACTAGAGGACTAAAAACCACAATTTCATAATCATGAGCAAGGACATCTTTGGTTAGCGGCACCTCCTTATTAAGTGAGGAAGTAAAGGCAGCTATTAAAAATATATCAGATAAATGGGGAAGAGGAGAAGAGGAAGGAGGCAGCAATTATGTAAATTAGAGCCTGTGGAAATATAAGGGGAAAGACTTGAAAGGGAGCAAAAGAAACCTCTACCTTGCAGCCTTAGGACAGTAAGGCATTTTAAATGGTAACAGCAGCACAATAATCTGTAAGAATCGTATGGCTCACTTGCTTAGCAGAAGATGGTGAAAGTCTCAATGATTCAGGAATATCAGAAATACTCAGTAGTTCTCTTTTGTGTTTAAAGGGAACTGGGGTGATGTAATCAAGCATCAGGGGAATGCAGAAATACTTTCCAGCCCTCACAAAGAGCCATGAAAGATGAAAACCAGCAGCCATAAAGAATGAAAAAATAAACCCCAGCATGCCTAAACAGCACCAGATAAGCAAAGGAGCTGTGTGAGGGGCACAGCTTTCTCTTGCTCACTTCCATAAAGTCTTTGAGCAAACCTTTGAGTCTAGAGGAGAGTTACCACAGAAAGAGGCAAACCAAGATGACCTCAGGAACCCTGGCTCAGCTTTGATAGCAGAGGGCAAATAGGGAGAGGGTTTGCCATGGCATTCAGCTGGCAGAGCAGCAAGGGGAATAGACAATATTGTGCCCAGTGTACAGTGAGGTTTGGCTTTTGGGGCATTACGTTTTTGTTTCAGTTATTATTATTGGAAAATCTTGTGTTAAATGATACCATGTCAGATGTGTTGCCCTCTGCAGCCCTCACTGAGCCCCAGGGATGGGCTCTGCTGGCCAGGATTAGTTGGTGCTGTGGCTTTGGCAGAGATGGTGAGTGCTGGAACCATCCCCACTAGGACTGACGTGTTGACTGCTGCTGAGGCACTTCAGTATTTTTATCTGTGTCCTTGTGAGCCCAAAGATGGCTTGAAATGAGTGCTGTAAAGGAGCCTTGCAGGCCTGCAAATAGAATCTGTGAGAGGCAGCCTGTGACAGAGGGCATGAGGGCCAGGAGGCTGCACATGTGGCTCTGGGGGCAAGTGAAACTAATGCTCTTTAGCAAAAATCTGTTCATATTCTTTGTGGAGAGAGGGAGGGCAGGAGGGGATCATTTAACTTTGTGTGTCACAAAGTGACACCAGCCTCAGCTGAGCCAGTGGGAACAAGTAACTTGATCTAATCAACATGGCCATGTGCCAGGTAATTTTGCCAGGCCAGTTTGCATTGATATGGCATGAAATAATTAGGGTTACTCTAACTATTTTCCCTATCTAGTCTTTCTAATGATTTCTAGGTACAACACAAGTGAAATACAGCTTATGAGCATTAAGAACCATCCTAGTGGAAGACAGTTTCAGAAATGGTTTTCAGATCCTAATGGAAATAGCACTGAACATGAGCTTGCTGTGGGACATGGCAGTTCTGCAGTGATGACAGCAGAGCTGTGCTCATAAGATTAGTTTGTTTAATATCACAATACATGAGAAACTTGCTCACAGCTGAGAAACCTGTAAAATCTGGAGAGTGCACAGAAAATAAAAGCCATACAAATAATGAAGCTGCTATAAAATGCCTTGCAATGGGAAACTGAAAAAGATGCAGCTGTCCTGCTTAAAAGAAATATTAATTCAGATTTAATTAGTATCAGGTACGAAAGCAACTTTTAAATATTGCTGGAGAATGCATACAAACTGCCCTCTCACAGGAAGCTGAATTGAGGTTAAGTTTAAATAGAAAATGGAGACAGAGAGATAACTTGCCAAGAGAGGGGGTAAATTCTCCATCTCCTGAAATCTTTAAATCAAGATGTGACACCTTCATACGCTCCAGTCAAATACCAGTTACTGGATTTGGTACAGAAGCAGCCAAGTGTTGCAGCATCAGCCTTACTCAGAAGGCAACACTGAATAATTCAGTGATCCCCAAGGACTCCTGAGTATCTGTTTCTCTTGCTAAACTTTTGAAATGTATTGCTGTACACCAGTAAACTTGAGTCAGCTTTGCTGCTGATATAGCAGCAATTCCACTGATCTATTGCACTACAGATAAAGTTAGACTTAGTCAATTCTTCAGTTTAATCAAGTAACAGTATGTCATCTTTGTTCAGACAGAGCTGTGGGATCAGGATGTTGATGTAAAGTGGAAATGTAAGAGATTCCAAAATCAAGGGTGTTTAGGAGGACCTTGCCATGTGATGATGACAAAGTGAATTTCTGTTAATAGTGGATATATTTTTTTAGAGAAGCTGCATTTTCCCCGCAGTGACTTTTCTGCTTCTGCGTAGCTTCCTGCCAGAGAACATTCTAAAATCTCTGCCATATATCTGTATCTTTTATTAGTTTCCTCTCCATAAATAATCTAGCATGGCTTTCAAAGACAATAAATTGTAGAGTTAAATAGACAGTAAAGGCAGTACATCATTCAGATCTGGTTGTGTCCTGACATCAAAAGTTTCTTTTGTTGAATGGATTCACCTGGCTCCAGTGAAATCCCAAATATGTAAATGGGGGATGAGCAGGACTATGCCAAACTTCATTGGGTTTGTGTCTCTGAAAAGGCTGTGGAGCTGAACTCACCACTGCAGCTGGGACAACCTGGGGGGGGATTGAACCACCTGAAGGATCTGCTTTGCCTTTTCCTGTCCTGGGTACTTCAACAGCACATATCTGCCTGCTGTGCTGCCCTGCCACACTGTGCAAACATCTGCAGAGATGGTTGGGAGGAGCCAAATCCTCTGCTGCACTCTGCATTGCAGCCAGAGCTGTGCACCCCTGCTCCTGTGAGAGCCCCCCTGGGCATCCAGGAAAGGGGCTGACCTGGGGGAACAAGTCCAGAGGAGGCCACTGAGTTGATCCCAGGGCTGGAGCTCCTCTCCTGTGCAAACAGTTGAGAGAGTTGGAGTTGAGCCTGGAGAAGGCTCTAGGTGAGCCTTGGGACACTTCCCTGCACCTGAAAGGGGCCTGTGAGAGAGTGGGAGAAGGGCATTTCCCAAGGGCATGCAGGGATAGGACAAGGGAGAAGGGCCCTAAGCTGAAGGGGGCAGGTTTATAGTAGATATTAGGGGGAAATTCTCTACTATAGGGGTGGTGAGGCTCTGGAACAGGTGCCCAGAGGGTTTGTAGACTCCCCATGCCTGGAAATGTTCAAGGCCAGGCTGGGTATGACCTGGTCTAGTGGAATGGATCTCTGCCTGTGGCAGGGGGATTCCAGCTCTATCCATTCTGTGATTCTTTGCAGAGGTAAAGCTTCTGAGAGCAGGTTAGAAAGGGGCTGATGGTTACTGTGTGCTGGGACAGTGTGGGCAGGAGCTGGCTTTAGCTGGTAAATACCCAACCCTTTGCTGGTGTTTACAACCTCAATGACACAAGCAACCATCACTGGATTTCTGGTAGTGTTGGTAAAATTGTTCTGTTCACCTGGAAATAGCCTGCATCTCAACCAACAGTCACATATACTCAATAATTATATAGTAGATAACTGTGTTTAGAGCTTCCTCTGTCTCTCAAGATCAAGAAAGGGGGATATTTTAAGCAGAAAATCTCAGTTCTGCACACAGCAGCCTCATAAAGTCAGAACTCCTCTATTTTATTAATGGTGTATTATAGGCACAAAGTGTTTGTTCAAGGTATCTTGTTAGAGAGTTTGGAATTTGCTCTGTGTTTACTGAGACCACACACTCAGTGGTTCTTACAGCGCAGGAACTGCAGAATGCAGGGAGTGTGGGGACTGCAGTGACAGCCAGTGCCTTGACACTGAACCCTAACCAGAGAATGTCCAAGGGTGATCCTGAGAGTCCCTGCAGCCTGAGGTGAGCAGCCAAGCTTTCAGCACAAAGCTCTAACTGATCCAGGCTTGTGTGGCTTGGATCCAGAGGAGAGAGGGTAACACACACTCATTTCTTGGTTACATTCACTTGACTGTTCTGATCTGCAAGGATCACAGTAAATGCTTCAATATTATCTGGGAAAGAAAAGTTATAGGGGAAAAATATCCTGTATTTTGTTGAGAGAAAATGTTTCAACTACTCAAAAAATATTTTAAGTGTTTTGTAGCATAAAATACCAGGTCAGTCAAATACAAAATAAAGAGCTATTTCAAAGGGAAAAGATTAAATGTTTCATTCTGAAACATTTAGATGGAAAACTTTCACAAAATTTAGTATTCTCAACACAGTTTCAAAAAGATTCATTTGAACATTTTCCAGGGGAAAGCTATTCCAGATCAAGATTTTATTCTGACTAAAACTTATAGCTGAGCTGTTATATTGCTGGAAGAAGATGTTAACAACACTTGTTCAATATTTCAGCAGCAGCTCTTTCAGGACTCTGAGCTGCCTGAGGGGAAAAATATACAAACCCAAAAACCCTCCAACTTTCCTGTGAAATGTTCATATGTCACAGTTGTCATATTGGCAACAGCAACACCAGCAAGTATTTGGAAAGATGGACTTTTTTGTATAAAGAGAGCTCTTCATTCCCAAAAAGAGCATCAAATCATTCCAGACTATGGGGGGAGTAACTTCCCTATGACCTGCTTCCTAATGAACTCAGATTGTCCCCACCTGATAATATTTGTGTTCAGGGGTTTACAGATTGCAATCAAAAAAGCAAATGGAGACTAACTGTTTGAAGAGCATCTGCTCAGGAGAATAGTCATTAATTTAGATCACAACTCAACAATGGGGTTCAGAAAACTTAGTCCAACAGTTGGATACACACTGAAAATGGTTTACATTTTTCCTTGTTTTTCATCTTGGCAAATATATCCATAGAAAAAAGACTGCAGGATGATTGCACAGAGACATTGAATGCATGCCAGTGGTGAATAATAGCCTATATAGTGGACACTGATTCCAAAAGAAATTTTAATGTGTCGAGCTATCAAATGATGTTTTGGCAAAAAAATTGGTGGTTAGCATTATATTTTGTGGTGAAATGATGTCAGCCTCTGTGGGGCAGCTGGGTGTACAGAATGAAGAATGAAGGGCTTGCTATCAAACTGCCCTGTCCCTGTGCATGGTCAGGTCACTGGAATGGCAGCAAAGTCACTGCAGTGGGCCTTTTCCAGCTACAGCTGGGGTAAGGGATGGCTACTGCTGCACACAGAGCAGGAGAACTTTCCAGAATGCATTTAATCCCTTGAGTACACCTAGAAAGGGAGGGGGAAATGGAGCTTCTTACCTCAGCTATGTATCTGACAGTTAAATGAACAAGCTTTCTGGGCAGCTTGCAGGTTTGCACTATCAGGAATATATTCTTGAACTAACTGAGAAAGCACTGCTCTGTGGGAATGACATCTCCATATGAAAGAAATTATTGCAGCTACCTGGGAAAATGCACAGAAAGGACCATCCTGGCAATTCTCTTCCTTTGGAAATCCAGGCTCCCACAGAAAGACAGACCACAATGAGATCTGATAGTAGTGTCCAGTACAAATGGCATTCATTCTATTCACTTCTTTCCGTGCCAAAGACCCCCCAAACCATTTCAGCTGCTGTGGCAGGAGGATATGCAACATGCAAACCCTGCAGATGTGTTTGGAAGTTGCTGAGGAGTAAAGCACATGCTGCTCCACCACCATTTCCCCCCAGGACCCCACATACCACAATCATCCTGAGTTTTCAGTCAGTGCTCTGTTGCTTCTTGACACGGAGGGCCCAGAAGGAGCAGATCGTTCCAGTGGGAATGTTTACTGCCTCTTGAGGATGTGAAGGGGTTTAACTATCTACTTCCAGCATCCCTTCATCAAAGTCAATCAGAAACAGCTCACGTGGCTCCCTGTGGAACCCCTCATGATGGGGACATGGCTGAATGTGCCTTATTTGCCTAATGGCTGCCTCCAGGCCTGCCCCTGCAGCTGTGCTCCCTGTGCCACTGCCTCCAGGCTCCTCATCCATCTCATCCCTCTCCTTACTCACATCTCTGCATGTTTGCCATGGTGCCAGGCGTCCTTGGCACCTTTGGTTTGGGACAGCCAGTCATCTTGTGTGCTGCTGAGTTTTATTAGTGTTATTAGAAAGAAATTCTGCAGGTCCAAAGAAATTAGCAAGTCTTGGGAGCATAAAGGAGTGAACAAAGAGAGAGCTTTTTTGGGGGAAAAAGCTATTGACGCAACCAAATCAAATTTGGCATCAGATTTCATAATTCAAAACTGCTACCAAATCAGGCTCAAGGGAAAATAACAAATCCCTACAGAGTACTGAAGTCCAAGTTAATCACATATTTCTTAATAGCAAGTAGTTAGAAGAACTGCTGCCTTCACCAGGCTGAGTTATCAGCCCTGCCATTCAGCAGCACTACCAAACTCCTCTTGCAAAGGCCCAGACTGAGGTCCAGTAGATGTGGTAGACTGACCCTTCCTACCATAAGACTACCCTTATTGGTACTGATAACAAAGTGAGGCTCATTGAAATCTGCTCTAGAATTAGAAAGGGAAGGTGGGGGTTTTTTCCTGCCTTAAGTTAGATGGAGAAACCATTTTCCACTCACAATAAATAAGTGTGACTCGGGATGGTTGGGAGCAGCCACATGAGCTGAAAAGCTGGATTCCTGTCAGGAGCTCGAGTGAAAGAGCAGGAAAGGCTTTGGAAGTGGCAGCTTCATGTGTCTCTGGAGTATTTCTTGCTTTGTCTCATATAAAAGTCATAGGAGAGAATTGATAATTTCAAGCTCAGGCCCCCTCAGTGACAACAAATAGAGTCAAAATATGAATCTGCTCTGTACCCTTGGGAGGGAAGTCCCTTTCTCGTAGAGTGCAGGTTGAAATGTTCCAGATGTGCTCCAGGTTACAGGCAGAGGTACTGAATATAAATCTTGCCTGTCTTTTCAGCCCCTGTGGGTTTGGCTGGAGATGCAAATGTCCTTGCTGTTTTACACTTCAGATGTTTAGCAATGCTTCTCACACTGGGAGAAGTTTTAAATCAGCAATTTAAAAACCTAAAAGAAGAAAGGCTAATACCCATGTTATTCTTAATTAGTAAGCCAGAGCAATTGTGTATAACTTAATCAGAGCCTGGAGTGTGAATCTTGCAGGAGCTACAGTGTGATGATTAATCCCTAAATGAGGATTCTCGTCCTGTTCTTTCAAATCAGGGATTGTTCTCCCTCTTAGGAGAGGAAAAATATTTTGTTAATTACGTTTGCCAAATCCTCCTGGCAAATATCCTGGCTGGTAAAGACAAAAACTGTTGTGCTATTAATGCATCAAAATTAATTATGCCAGTATAACTGGTTATCTTTGGCACAAGTACAGAGCTTGAGGGACCAGACATGGCGCTGCCCTCTTTGTTACCATGGCAGAAAATTATGAAAGGAGTACAGATCTGGACTTGCAGAACTCAAAGCAGTTCTGACCAGATTGGAAATTTCCAGGTTGAGAGTGAAAGCAATATTCCTTTCCCAAAAGCTGTCATTTAGGACCCAGAAGGAATCTGACCCACTTGCAGGGGAAAAAAATCACGGTTGAAAGAGATATGATCAATGTTGTACTGCAAAGGAATTGTCACAAACCACTCTGAAAAATTCACTTGATGTGCACTTACCCTGGTACAAGGTGGTAAAATAACCTAAGGATGGCACCCAATTGGTATTTTTAGCTTGAACTTCTCTGGCAATATCTTCTATATTTGGGGCTGAATATGCAAGCAAACAAGTGAGCAGCTTCTGTGAGTGCAGTGAGCTACTCAGCCTGGGCAGGATGGGGGGCTCTGGGGAAGATGTGTTTGTTGTTTTAGACAGCTGCTTCTCTTGAAACTGAAGCTTGGTCAAATTGTGATCACTTACGGGTACAGCAAGGTAAACAAATAACATCTGGGATGTGGAAGTATCTTTTCTACTTGCCATGAATGAAAAGCACCTCTTTTGATAATCTCATGGGTGCAAGGCTGCAGAAACCCTGTCAGGAAGTGGCAGGCAACAGTGAGGCTGAGACACAAAGAATATCAGTAAAATACTCAGGTTTTGTGTCTCCTGATTGCAAAGGAACTTCTTCACGCCTGTGTGCAGAGCAGGCTGCAGTCAGCAGTGGCAGCACATGAACAATGTGCCAAGCCCGTGCTCTCTGTGTGTGCCAGATGTGAGCAAGCAGTGATTTATGTGTGCAAATGCCTCCAGGAATACGTGCACACGAGCTCAGGGGGAGCTTAGCACGACAGCTTTGGGAAACTTGAATTCTGAGCTGCTTCCCACGTTGTTTGTTCTTTCCCATTAGAACAGGCTCTGCTTCTGAGGAGATACAGAGTGGAACTTCACAGGAAGCCGAGGGGATAAAGGTTTTAGCTCAGTAACAAATAGAGGTGAATGCTAGGGAGTCATCTGCTGAGCTGTGAGGGCAGATAGCTGGACAAGAAATTCCAAAACATTCTTTTAGCACTACAGAAATTTCTCTAATGTCTGACCATAACTGTAGGGCTGTTCAAAAGCAGAATCTGGGAAAATGGGAGCAGTTCATTTTCTCAGAATTTAACTTCCAAATGCAGCTGCTGTATTTGTAAACTTTTAACCTGTGTCTAACAACAGCAGTTGCACATGTGTCACCTCTCCAGGGGAACTGAATGCCAAAAGAAACAAGTGCATGTGCATTTGGAGGGAGGCAAAACACTCCAGTAATGCTGGTATTGAAGGTCCTTTAAGGATTCTGGCAGGTGCCCTCCAGGTCTGGGGCAAGCAAAATTGGCCAGAGCAAATGGACTTGAGTGCTGCAGTGAGTCACGGGGCTTGGTGAGCTTCTCTGTGTTTTAGCTTAGTGATAGGTGCTGTTTGAAGCCACAGGGAAGCCATGTGGGTCTATCTGATAGTGAGTAAAGCATTACACAGCTCCTAGAGGCTGTGATGCCTTGCCCTCATGGTATGTGCAACCCATAACAGCTATTCCAGTCGTGTGTCATCAATTCTAATTGCCCCTCCTCGTTCTTCTGTGGTATTGTATAATACAGCTCTAAGAGGCCAGAATTATCCTCTCTTCTGCGTTTGCAGCTGAATCCAACTTCTGAATTACACCAATTGTTCTGTTAATCTGCTTCCTGACTTGGTCGAATTATCCCAGGAAGTAGCTCTGGTCAACAATAAGGAAAAAGTGAAACTAGCAGCCACAGAATATCTCCTGTTCAACTCTGTGGTTTACACCTTGTAGCTATGGTGATATGAGAGTCCAGAGCAAATGCTCCTGCTGTGAGTCTTGTGCTCTCTTGCACTTTTGCTTTCCTAAGATTCTGTTCTGACCCAATCCAGCTCAATAAGGGAAGCTAAATTAAAATACATTAATTTTTAAAAATGTTTAAAAGAGACTATTTTCTCCAGCTTTAATGAGCTGAACTGTCTGTGAGAAGGGTTTGGCAAATTCCAGCACAAGGGCAAGGTGGGATGTGTCTGGGAGCAGGAGATAAGGAGGGAGCCAAGGGTCATGGGCTGCAGTGGAGCAGGGCTTCCCCCTTTTGGGAGCAGCAGGCTATTAGATCATCCTGATATCTAATCTTTCTGCCTGTTAGTCACTGCTGGGGCTGTCTTGACAAAACCTTCCTTGCTGCTGTTGTTACCCTTATGACACAGAGGAAACATGACTTGCTTCTCATGATTTCCTTCATGCAAGCAGTGAGTAGGAATTCCAGACTCTGTACTCCAGGCACAGACCTGACTACTCACCAGCTTTTGCTCTCTGAGGAGAGTGCTGTGCTGGGAAATAAGAGTGGTGTTGACTCTGAAAGTGGCTATAAAGAGCAAGATCCAATCCTCATGTGAACTATGAACTGAGAGACCCTGAGGAAAGGAACCACTTTTCTCAATATGTTTTATCCTCTTAAGGTCCCTTAGGTACAGTCAGGGCAGCAACATTTGATGGTATGTTCATGCCAAAAAGTCCTGTGTGATCCAATTCAGCCATAAAAACTGATAATGATGCAGCAGAAGTTGTATTTCACTGCAGGTTTTGCCCCTGTGACACCACAAGCAGCATCCTCACAGTACAGCACATGAAATATAGGCTGAGAGTCTTGTGCAGCCCAGAATGGTGCAGAATTGCAGGTTTTCACTGAAGGGCAGCCACACTGTGGAATGGCTCCCCTGCAGAGATGAGCTCACAGTGCAAAGTGAGAGTCTGCATCCAAAACTTCTAGCAGCTCCCATACAGCTTACAGCAATCTCCCACTTCTGGCAGTAATTTTTCATACACTTATATATGGTTATATGCATACTTACAGTCCAGACTAGTCTCAGAAAACATACAAGAGCATGCCAAGAAGGAATTGAAGCAGAGTACACAGAATTTCACATTAGAGTGAAGTAGCTGTGAATGAACTCTCTAAGTGCTCTGTGTATTTGCACAGTGTAGTCATTGGTTCCTTGATTTGTGTGCTCACATTGTGTATGTGGAATGTCAGCAGTTGATTTACTGAAAATAGTAGAAAATACATTACAATGCCCATTTAAGTTCAGCATAAAGAATGCTCCCAAGCTTGCCTGTACATGTTAACTCTTTTCTGTGTGCCCTCCAAAGTCTGTACACACTAAGCTATTTTCTGCATCACCAAATCAGTGTCAGTATCTATGGAGCACTGGTTTTATTCACCTCTCCTCAAGAAGCCTGTTCATCATTTGCACTGAGCCTTAGGTAAAAGACTCTTCATATGTGTAAAATATGATTATTGTTGTTGTTGTTAGGCTCGTGTTTTCAGAGGGTTTTATTGGAACCTGATGTCCTGCCAAAAGTAACACCCTGGGAATCTTTCAACAACTGTTCCTGGGTGTTCTGTAGATTACTGCTGTTTTCTCATACACTGTCCCTGGGAATTACGTTCTCAGATTAAAAAACGTCCATCCTCTTCCCTCTGTGAAAAGAACTGCTGTTCTGGCTCTATATTAAAGGATTAGGATAGTGTTTTTTTCTGGTGACTTATTATTCAGGTTGTGTTTTGTTTTCTCATTAACCCCTTTGCGAAACAGGTTCAAAATGTAAAATAAGATTGATGTGTGATGTGTGATCTTGTAGCATTATGCAAACACTTTGCATAGCTGAGAATGGCCAGCTAAAGGAGGGCTGGTGGAAAATTGGACCCAGACATTCAGTCAGCAACTTTCAACCCTGCAGAGACAAAGAACCTTTAAGAGCTAACTTTATAATGAGGAGCTATAGTACAGCATGGCAGAAATTAAAGGGAGGCCCAAACCCCCTTAGTGACAATTGTTCTTCTCCTGAGTAGACGTTGCTTTGAGAGACCTTTGGAAAGGGGTGCAGAAATGAGGCCTGCCTAGGAGACTGTACTGGGGAAGCAAATACCTCAGAGCCAGAATGGGAATGGGAGGAGATTAGAGCAGAATAACCATTTCTCTGACAATTGAATGCCCAGATTCTGCAAACACAGGCTTGTTCTGAAGAAAGCATTCACATTCAGACACTGAGCATGTTAAGTTTTTGGAGTGGGTAAACAAAACTTTGCAGGAACTGAGGTTTTGTGTGATTCCTTTCCCATTGTACCTCGTGTTTATGCTGTAGTTTCTCCCCTCCAAGGGACAGAAGTGGGAACCACTGGTGCAGAACAAATGCCCTGGATTTCAAGTGGGGTTCACTCAGTAAGTACTGGGTACCAAAGCTGGATTCTTGTAAGGGGATAGCCAAAAAGCTGTGTCCAAATGAAATCCTAAATGTTTGAGGAGGGATGAAAGAGATAGGAAGGAGGAAGAAAAACCCAGGACAGACTGGGCATTGGATTACTGTGTTAGAAGGGCAGTTGTGGTGGTCTTTATTAGGCATGGCCTTAGACAAATGGCTCACATTGGCTCCCAGTTTTTGTTGTGCACTGAAACATTTACAGTACCTAGCGTGAAATGATGGAGGAGTTTATCCCTAGAGTTCATTCACTCCTGATCACACCCTTCCCTTCTGGATTTCTGCCTCCTCCAATAGAGCTCACCCCTGTTGGACCAGCTCAGCTTTGCTGACAAAATGCTGTGCAGTAGTCCTGGGCTTTTGTAGTGCCTTTCTGTGCACTCACTGGTTTTTCTTTTTTTTTTTTTTTCCCTTGAAAAAACCCTAAACAAAACCCAACAAAAAGAAATGCCAATTTGCCTCTCTTTTTCTTACTCATGACTTCTCATATTGTATTTGGGCACCCTGATACTCTGCTTGGTAGTGCTGTTAGCATGACCAGAGAAAGTGGGAAAAAGACACTTTTTTACACTTATATATGACTGCCATGACCAGTGACTTTTAATATATCTTTATCCCTCCCTGACAGGGAGATAAATATTTAGTGAAATCATTGTAATTGTTCTCTCCAGTTTTTGACCCTGGCACCAAAAAGTTTTGTTTTCTTGGGCCTTTTGAAGACCTTTTACCTTGCAATCCATCCTCTGCCCTCCCTACATCATCTCATCACCTCAGCTCCTGCAGCCCTCGAGTACAGCATGTGAGTTTCCCTCTGCTCACAGGTATCAACATGTTAGCACTGCCTGTGTACACAGCCCGTGTGCCTTGGGCAAAAGGCACACTGAGTGCTGCTTTGGAACTGATACAGCATTCCCACAATTTTAGCTCCCCAAAGTATCATCTACAGCCCAGCCAAGAGGAGTCACAGGGTCCCACCTGCCCTTCACAATGCCCCAGAAGGAGAAGAGAGCCTTTAAAGCCCACAGATCTTCCCATGCAAAGATTGTGATCAGTAAATCACAGCCTCTCTCAGCCTGTGTGTTTGGCTGGTCCTGACACAAACTTCCCACAAGTGTGGCTCTCATTTCTGCAGAATCAGCCTTACAATTACGCCCACTGAGCAGATGATAACAAGAGAGAAGTACTTTGTCAGTGTGCAGGGTACAAATGTATCATGTCTATGGAATTGTCTCATCTGCGTGGAATTGACTGATACAGCTGGAGGAGTTCCTTGGCCAGATCCTGTCCCTCAGTTCTCAGAGGCCATGAGAAGCACTGGAGACAGTGTCTTCTGATTTAGGGATAGCCACTGGAACAGCACCCACCAGCCATATCTGCATCTCCAGAAACAGATTGATCAATCCACAGACGTGCCTCTTTAATGCACAGGGCTTGTGGTAAAGCTCAGGGCTGCTTGTTCTTGCATAACTCCTTGGAGGTTTGGTTGGCTGAACTTTACTTTTATAAGTCATTTGATAATATGTAAAACAAAAAATGGGAGGAACATAAAAATTATATTGGGCATACCAATAACAGCCTGACTGGGCTCCTAGCTGAGAAACAAGTTCTCATCAGATAGGAAAACACAGGGAGGGGAACAAAGGAAGGAAAAAATTGCTTTTGGATCAGAATGAGGAGGAATGTTTTTTCAGCCACAGAATGATGCATCTTTTTATTTTTTAGCTGTTCTTTGCTGTTGGGGACAACAGGGACACCTTTCCCTGCATGTGGCCCAGTGTCTGAGTCAGGTCTCCCAGAGGACAGATAATGTCCCTGTTTGTGCAGTGTGTGTGAGGCAAGAGGAAGCACTGTGGGACAGCCCTGCTCCACCCTGGCCCTGAACACCTGAGTCCAGCACCACGCTGGCCTGCAGCTGGGGCCTGTTCCCCTCCCAGGGAGGGACCTATGAGGGCACTGCTCTGCCACAGCCCAGGAAAGCCCAAGGCTGGCCCTGTCTGGGAACTCAGGGTGGTGGCTGGAGGCTCGTGGCTGAAGGCAGGGCAGAGGGGTTTGGAAATGAATCCTCAACCCCACATGGATAACCAAAAGCCAATCTAATCAGTAGCCACCGAGACCTGCTGCCACCTGCTCTTGAGTTGCTGGTCTGAGCCTGGTCCTGAGTTCAAATCTCTGCACAAGGATACAGATCTACAGTGTCCCTATTATCTCTTATTTTTATGGTCTCAGCAGAATAACTGGGCATTAGATCAGCTCAGGGACAAAACACACCTCTGGCTGTACGTAGCAGCTCAGACTAGGAGGAAATGGGGCACTTCATCTGCTCTGATTTCTGGGGACAGACACTCTGGGACTCAGTTATCTGTATCTGTTCCCCCCATTTGGCTTACTAGCATTCAGAGTCTGTGATTTTATGGAACACACCCACTGGAGCTCTCTTCTGGGGCTGTGCTCCTCTTTTTTTCCCTTCTCCTTCATGATTTGCTCCCTATACTTACTTAGTGAGGTTTTGGTGTGGGTTGTTTTTTTGTTTGTTTGTTTGTTTGGGGTTTTTGTTTTTGTTTTCCTGCTTCTGGAGTACTGAAGTTACTCCTTCCTCTGAACACATGTCAGCTTTCTTTATTGTGGTAGGCCTGTGTCTCTTTCCCCCAATATCTGTGTAGCTGCACCTGGATGTGAGTCGTTCCCTCCCTCAAACTCCACTGCACCCTGGCTCCTCATAGGAGGAACGAGGGGCTTTTATTGCCCCAGTGGACTTTGCCCATCCCTCTGTGGGTCTGAACAGGCCAGCATTATTTCACAAGTGCTAAATCCACTCACAATGGTTTAAATGGCTGAGCTGCTGAGCCAGCTGAACAGCAAACACCAGAGGGGAAACCACATTTCGTGAGCGCTTCAGATTCCTTCAGACTGTACGTGGAGCCATGAGGAGCAAAGCAAAAGCCCTTTGACACAACTCCCTTCAGCAACTTTTTCACAACCACATGCCAAAAACGGGGGCTGGCTAAGGAATGGGTCCAGAGTCAGCTCCCAAGAATCTAGCACGTGAGGATGGAGTTCAGATCTGTTTAGGTTAAAAGAAAACAGCAGCACAGTATAGTTTCTTGTAGGTTATCAATCCTTTGCTGGATGTCTCCCTGATCATAGGCATTGCCAGTCAAGGTATCAGCATGGGCAAAAGATGTGAAAAACCCCAAGTGCCAATGTTATGTAATTTTTATTGTATTTGTATCTGTTAACTGTTTGCCTTATTTTTTACAACTAAGTGAAGAAGAACCTAGATTGTATATCTGTTGTCTTCTATTCTATAATCATAGAATAACTAAATCTTTAGCTAACATAACCAGCTAAGAAATATTCAAGAATTCAACCAGGTATCCCATTGCACTAAGATAGATGAAGGCCTGTGTAAAGGAGCTGCTATTTCTGTCTCTGTCCAGACATATTCCTTGAACAAGTTCTTTCACAATGATCTGGGTTAGCTTAGACACTCAGTAATGGAGGTTTCCTAGCCCAGACAGTCTTGATAGAGTGATTACTTTGAGCATTGCATTGGGGCAGCAATAATAATTGATGGTGGTCATGAGGAGGGATGAGCCTCCCTGTTCCAGCTTCAGTCAGCAAAAACTGTGTGGCCACAGCCTGAAATCACACAGGGACATGCAGCAACATTTCATCTTGAATCAGCCAGAAGGAGGTGCAAAGTTCAAGATGAAAAGTTGCATCAAGAACCTGTATGGTCATTCTGAGTCAGAATTTCTGTTTAACATATTTCAGCTTGTTTCACTTTGGCTTTGGGGTTTCGTCCTGCACCAGTGTGGTGAGTGACTCTAGTTCCAGCAAGAAAGAGCTGCAGACACAGCTGTGTGCCTGGACTTTTGAAAGTGTGTCAAAATGTGTTTCCAATGGATGTTAAAGTTAACGTTCAGCAGGGGAAGGGATTATGTGTGTTCCCCTATTGACAGCTTCAGTTAATGCCCTTCTTTACACTGTGTGAAGTAGCAGAGTGGTCTCTGGTGACTAAAAAAATCTTCAACAATCCCTTCAAGAATTGATGGAGATTAAGAATTTAACCAGAGAGAACAAAGATGAAACCAAAGAATACTGCTGCTCTGTGGCAATTCACCCATGCTCAGTTTTCCTTCCTCCTCCTGTCACCTTCTACTGGAGTGCCCTTGGGTGTGTTAGTGGTCATTTAACCATCTCTGCCTTGACTTATTCTCTGTAAAACAGGCAGGAAAACACCTCTTGCTCCATGTGGAGATTGTGAAATTAAATTAATTGATATTCATGGCTCTCTTGGAGACCTAGGGACAGAAGAACTTGGTTCTCACACAAATCCTGGGGGAATATTTCTGTGCTGTTATTTTCTGCAGAAATACTCCTTCAGTAAAACATAGGTTACAGTAGAATAGCTGGCCACCCTTTGGCTCTTGTTAGGTTGGTAGGAGCAGTTATTTTTCTCACATAATCAAGGTCTGTGGTGAATTTGGGCCTTCTTTTAAATCCCACAGAATATTATTCAGTTATGTAACTGCAAAAGAGAAAACTCCTGCAAATATGCATAAATATTAGGGAAAAATAAAGAAAAAACCCAAGAGAGCATGAACAAGCCACAAACTAGAACATTATCTCATTTTCTTGTTCTCATTTCTCTAAACCTGCCAACAGGATTCCCCCAGAATTTCCAGCACTCACTGAACCTTGACCCAAGCAGCTTCATGAAAAACTTCTTCCCCAAGGGTTATTTTGGATAGAAAGTTCTAAGATCCCGTGTATAATGGTTTATGCAGCTGTAATTACAGAGTCATATATCTGATTCATGTAACTTGACAAGGAGTTATAGCTTGGCTAGTTCAAAGGAGTGTGTCAAGGTGTATGGTAACTGGTGATGTGGATCTTGCAGCCTCTGCACTTGGGCCCTTCCATCTTTCTGGTGTCCAATTCAAATGTTTCTGTCACATGTTTACATACCTGAGGCAGTCTAGATTACAGTAGTAGAGCTCATTTCTTGTATTGCCTTTCCTCAGAGACAGTTTTATAAACACTTGGCTCACAAGCCAGGCATAGGGAAATGGCAGTGAAAATGCCCATTCACCCTCTCGTACTTGGAGAAGCTCACACTTCTGTGTGTGGTTATTGTATGCCTGAAGCACTGCCCATTTTTGGTTCTCAGAAGAGAAACATAGCAAAATAATACAGATTGTACAGGAAGGGCTGAGAAATGGTGACTTGGACTGGAGGCTCCCATTTTCAGTGGTAGAAGTGAGGGGAGATGCTGTATGTGTGTGTCAGCTGGGGGCAGAGAGAAGCATGCATCAGCTCTCAGGCACAGGCTGCAATGAAGGTGACAAAAGATAGGAAAATACAGTTTGTGTATGTTTTAACAGGTATTTCACATTGCAGAGGTTTCCCAGTCACAAAGATGTCTCAGTGGTTTACTGTGGCGAGCCAGGAGAGCTGTGTTGCCACCACCAAAACCAGGATTGTGGTTCCTCACTAAAACCATAACTCCTCGTGCACCTGAATCTGCAAGGTGCAAGTGTGGGTGGGTGTATCTGTGGGTGTATGTGTGAGACGGCTGCACAGCAGGAGAGGGTGTCCTGAGGGCTGGGGCTGAGGAGAAGGGGCACAATGAGATATGCAGGTAAGGGATGGTGCCCTGAGGACTGGGGCTGAGGAGAAGGGGTGAAGGAGAGATACACGGCAGGAGAGGGTGCCCTGAGGGCTGGGGCTGAGGGGAAGGGGCACAATGAGGTATGCAGGGAAGGGATGGTGCCCTGAGGGCTGGGGCTGAGGAGAAGGGGCACAATGAGATATGCAGGTAAGGGATGGTGCCCTGAGGGCTGGGGCTGAGGAGAAGGGCCGACACGAGAGAAGTGGCACTGCTGCCTCCATCCCAGGAATGGCTGAAGGAGAGGAGCGGTCCTGGAGCACCAGGGAGGACAACGGGCTGCTGCTGGAGAAGCAGGTGAGTACAGACCCAAACCAGAAACACTGTGATGTGCTAACAAGCCTTGAGGCACAACTAAAAGCCACAAAATACCAAAAAACTGAAAGTCTAGCCCAGCTGTGACCATACTCTCTGCATGCCCTTATCAGATTTAAACTGAAAGTGGGATGTGAGAGGTGGGATTTACTGTGGTCAGGGGGACTTTCCGATTGTTTTGTGGGCATTTTGGAGAAGTCCACACTGTTAGACCTGTAGCTAACTCTATTTATCTGCCTTTTAAAAGTCTGCCTGCTGTAGATCTGGTAAAAAAATGAGCACTGGAAGTAAACTCTGCAATTACTTGAAATCTCTTTTTCCCTGTAAGTTACTTGTAAACCTGTCTTTGTTTTCACAGATGTATTTTCCATTCAAGGTATTCATGAAGCAACTCCTGCCAAAAAATTTCAGTGTAGGGTCTGTTTTCCAGAACGATTATTTTAGCTGTTTACTCTTTTTACTTTTGAAGTATGAATGATTCCCTAAATGGTGAGGTATTAGTTCTGCTTCTCATCCCAGAGGACTGTAAATTTTTTTTTATCCAAAGAGTAAGAAACTATAAAAAGAAAGACACAACATACAATATATAACCTCTCCTGCAGCATGAACACGGATGACATTTCATCCGGCACACATCCCTAAAGCATCCATTGTACAGAACATAACACCCCTGCTAGAAAACACAGAAATGTAAATCTAATAAAACCATGGGGCCGTTTAGTGTCAGCCCCAGCCTTTGCTCTGCAGTATCCATTTGGGGCTCTAACAGACCTAGCTGTGTGATTCCAGCAGGGTTGTTCCTGGTTCCTGCTGCTGTGCTGGCACTGCTGGGATGATGTCCCAGTCACTCCCATTAAAAGCCTGGGACCTTGGCTTCAATCACCAGTGGAACAGGGTTGTGTTGAGATGCCAGATCATGAGCTGCAGCAGCTGAGGTGCACAGCTTAACAGATTTGATGGGCCTTTTGCTGCTGAGAGGAACTGTCCTGTATGGCTCCCTCCTCCCTTCTCCCTCCTGCAAATCGCTGGAGGTGAGAGTCTGGGGAGACAATCCCACAAAGAAGTACAGACAGATCAGCCAGAGTGTTTCTGTCAAAGCCATACTTCTAATTGATGAACCTGTGTTTCCTGAAGTAAAAGGAAATTGGTGATGGGATCTTGTTTCTATCCCAAATGTATTTTTCAGATCCCAGCTATCTCAGGATGTACTCTGCTATACCTCACCAGGACACTGCTCTCTGCCTGGTTTCTTGTCAGTGGCAGGTGTTTAATAGAGGAAGGTGAAAGTTTCACTTGGAAGCCACAAATAGAGCTGTCTGGGGAGAAAAATGCATCATCCAGATTAAATAATGTAAAAGTTTTATCTTTTAATAGGTAAATTAATATTTTTGATTAAAATATTTTCATTCGAGTTTTATTTAGTTTCTTAGCACTTGACTGGCTGGTATAAATCAGGTAAGGCTGCACAGTCTTGTGCCTTTTTCCTATTTCAGCACCATTTCCTTTTTGTATCTCTCTCTGCACCGTTTGAGGTTTTGTTGGCCTTCCTAGAAGTCAGAATGGGAAAACAGACTCCTTAGAAACACACAGAACAAGAGAATTTTTGTAAGGGACAAAGTGGATTGATGGGAGATACTTCTTCCTGTTAAAAATCAGTCCTAGGTGCCACTTATGGAGAGCTGGTGTCTGACTTCTCTAAAGCACTACCACTTGGAGTCTGGTCAGCAATTGTGCCACAGCCTGTAGGGAACTGAAAAGCATATTTATTTTTATCCTGCTATTGGCTTATGGAATTTGAAGGTACCTTTTTTAGCTTGCATAACTGTAAATATTGTTACTGGACCTCCCGACCTCTGTTCGATGTTTGCTCGCCCCAATATTTGACCTGCTAACCTGCCCCAGGAGATGGCAAATTCCACAGGCTGATGACATGCTGAATGAGGGAGTCCTGTTACAGACACTTTCAGTTTTGCTGAGTGGGCTCCTGTTCATGCTTCAGAATAAGCAAAAAACATTGGGAACTGATCAGTTCTCCTGAGAGCCTTCTCAAATCTTGATTTTCCTGCTGTCTCCTACATGAGGACAAAGGGCCATTGTTTTAATTTTAGTTACCTGCCTAGCCTGTCCATGTAAATGTATAAGAAATGCTAGGAGGTACTGTGCAACTGCTTCAGACACAGGACCCTCTGTCTATAAAGAAAAATTCCTATTTCTGAATTGTATCCTAGTTAGCTTTGATGGCTGTTGCTGCTCCTCCATCCAGGAGCTCTCTGAGGAGGAGTGAGTCATTCCCCGGGATCTTCCTAAACCCACGGCTGGAAACTTCCAAGAAGATACCTGCTCTGCATTCACTACTCAAAAGAGGCTTTTCAATGTACTTTCCACTGAAAAACACTTTTTTTTCCTCTGCCACTGACCACTCCTCCCCTCACCTCACACTTGTCCTTTACAGGACTCTCTGCTTGTCTCAGCTTTGTCCTGAATCCTGATTCAGGATTCTGCCAACTACACCAATTTGTCATGAACAAATGATCTTGGATTTAGATCACTCCAGGAATCATCATCAAAGATATTTGTGAAAGTGATTTGAATATGAAGTTGTAAAAATGTGGCTTTAAATGTTGGATGGCAAGCTTCACTCTGTTATTACACAGCACAATCATTTGAACAATGTGATTTGAAACTACCAAGGCACAAGTAAAAGTTACCAAGAAATAACATCAAAGTTACCAAGATAAAATCGAAGTTACCAGGGCATAAATCAAAGTTCCCATACCACAGGGTTATTATGTGCAATATCAATCACTTACCAAGGATGTGCTGCTGGTAAAAGGTCTCTGCTTTGAGAAGCAGCCTTGAGGCTTGTGGCAGTGCAAGGGGAAATCACTGCCATGCACTCAGGCTGCTTGGCCAGGAGAGCTCAAAGAAGACTCGGGCCTTTATAAAGTGGTAGGCTTGCAGTCAAATTACATGTGATAGTAAAGGTATCCATGAGACTCCTTGTACCCACAACTTTCTTTGTTCCTTGATAAATGATTCTTGGAAAAGGCGCTCGCTATTCATGTGTTAATCGCATGAGTGGTGTTCCGAGCTCATGCCCCGGTGCTCACTGGGTCAGCTCTCCTCCTCTGGGGCTTTTCAGAAAGCAGACTCAAACCAGAGGAGTTCTTGGGCCACTTGCAAGTCTGTATCCTATGGAGTCTGAACTTAACTACATTCGTTTGGTTCAGGGCTTTTATCCATTACAGCAGTGGGTAACTCTCCCTCTCCTAGCACTGTGCATTTCCTGAGCATAAGCACGCCAGAGTCTGTGTGCATTTGCCTGTGTTCTGTGCTGCCTGCTGGCTTCCCCCTGAGTGTCACAAAGGAAATCTCATTCCTGGGCCAGGCTGTGGAGTGCTGCACACTCTGCACCTCCCTGCTCTAGAAACAGAGAGCATGTTCCTCTCATTTTGCAACTCAAGGAACCTTTGGCCTTCTGGGCTTACTTATTTGAGTATTGGAAAGGCCAAAGATGCTGGTGATCACTTTTGATTCATCATTTAACCTTAAGATGGGTTGAAAGAGAAAACTCTAAACCCCAGATTTTTCAGTAGTTTATGAGATTTTTAATCGAAGATGATTTTTAAAATCTATTACACCTGGGTTTTAAATTCATGATAGACCTGAAACTTTCCATTGAGTGGAGTGATTTAATATACAGGGAGTTAAATGATTCTTTTTATTTAGCATAATTTTCTTGTCCTCTCTTTACCATCAGTTCCTGGCTTAATGATGTCTATGTTTTCCCCATTATTGTCTAGTTCTAGGAAAGACTAACACTTATCTCTCCCAGTCTTAACAAAGTTCATTTTCACTAACTGCCATAGTCACCTGTGTATCTCCCTCACTAATTGTGTCTCTTGTTGAGCATAGCTATTCCCAGGTCTTCAAAAGCTGCTCTGCACCTCGTATCTCACTGCGGATACATTCTGCAGGTTTGGGGAAAGAAACCAAAATTGTGACCCCAGACAGACTTCCCCATGCCAAGTCTAAGGATGATTAAGACCATTTCAGACTGGAAAATCAGCTGCAAAATTTGGACCCTGATGCCACCTACTCAGGGCTGGAAACTGTTTCCAAGGCAATGCTTCATGTTGTTTTCTTCTCCACAGTTGTCTGAAGTGGAGCTCTGGAGCAGAACTGGAGTTTTGATGGGCTTTTGGTTCCATTTCATGTCTGAGAGTCTCTTTTTCCCAAACCCGTGGGTAGCTGCCCTTCCTGAGAACGCACGCTGTGCACCAGAAACACCCCTCTTAAAAATCACAAACACTCCGAACAGGACACAGAGAACTGAAAGAGCTTCACCAAGAAGTTTTGTTTCTCCATAAACCCTACAGTAGGAAACCTTGGCCTCTCCACTCCCTCAGTTTTTGCTGTATTTATTTCTTTTTCTCCTCTCCAGATTGAGAGTACTTTCTGCCGAACAGAAAAAGGCTTTGTGAGATGAAGGACAGATCAGACTGATGCAGCTTGTAGAGTATGTGCTGCCTCCTTCTGAGGGCTGAGGGCTAATCCCTTCCTCTGCTGCCCCTCCTTCCCCAAAAAGCATCTCTTTTTAGTAATAACCCTCTTCTTACCCTTATTTTGTTGGAAAAAAGCTCGTAACTGCTCTTGGCAGCACACAGGAGACATCCTGCCGCAGGTTTTTCTTCAAAGGGGAGCAGAAGAAAAAAAACAGAGCTGAGTTTTCAGAAGAAAACTCAGCCAAAGCTGAGGAGCAAATTATAGAAGCAGTGGCTATTTCCCCCAAACTGGGGCTCTTCCCTCCCGTTTCCCCCTCCCACGGGTATTTCCCCAAGAAGGACTCACGTGAGGATTGGTGCTGTCCCTGTCCGAGGCCATCCCTGTGCGCCCAGGTGTGTCCCCGAGCGGCCGGAGCGCGCTGTGCTGTGCTGTGCTGCCGAGCCTCGGAGCGCTGGCCCCGGCGGCGGGACAGCCCCGCTGGAACGGGTCCGCTGGAACGGGTCCGTTAGAACAGCCCTTCTGGAACAGACCCGCTAGAACAGCCCTTCTGGAACAGACCCGCCGGGACAGCCCCTCTGGAACAGACCCGCCGGGACAGCCCCTCTGGAACGGACCCGCCGGGACAGCCCCTGTGGAACAGACCCGCTGGAACAGACCCGCTGGAACGGACCCGCTGGAACAGCCCCTCTGGAACAGCCCCTCTGGAACAGACCCGCTATTCATGTGCCGGCCGCCCGCCTTGGCATCGCCTGGCGAGCGAGAGAGGGGGCGGCAGCCGATTCTTCATTGTGCGGGCAGCCCTGGAACAAGTGCCCCTCTTAGACTTTCCGTGACACTCGTGTCCGGCGCGTGTGTGCCACCTCTGCGAGCCCAGCTGAGCCCCATGAGCTCACTGGGCAGGGCCCGGGTACCAAGAGGTTCCTGGCATGGGCCGTGCAGCCACTGAGCCATCCCGACCTCTCCCCTCCCTCCCGGCACACGGCAGCGGGCACAGATGGAAAACCAAGGGGTGAAGAAAGGAGGTCCCCAAAGCTGTGCCTGCTAGCTGCTGGTGCTGCTGCAGCAAAGATAGTGCTACATCTCAGAGAAAATCGGCACTTCTCTCTTCTTACAGTCCCTTCTCCTCGTTTTTCTCCCCAGCCAAAATGCCCTTCCTTTCCCCTCCCCAACACTTTTTTTTTAGTTGAATTTGATACGTCTGGTCTTAGCTGAAATGAGAGCTTGCTTCTTGCTGAAGTTAAAAACAACTGTGAATGACACTGGAATGGAAATGTGTGCAGCCCAAATCAAGTCACAGTGTGGAAAAACATGTTGTTATTATCATTAGGTGGGTTCCTCAGGCAGAAATATCGGCAATAATTCTCTAGATTTTAGAGAAAGTACTACTTTGTGCTACTTGCAAATCAGGTAGGCGTGTTTGGGTTTTGAAGGAGAATTTATGTAGTTACAGTAGCACAGAAAATTTATGGTAAGGAATATATTCTGTTTAAACAGTTCAGCCAAATGCGTGTTCTAATGCTCCAGCCTGCCTAAAAGTGCTGACAAGTCTGTCAGTAGATGATCCTGTTGCATTGATGCTTCCCAGCAAAAGGCCTCATTTTGCAGTGAAAATACTAGTGCTTAGTACTGCAAGTTCACTTCAAAGTGCTGATGAATTTAACCCCTCTGTGTTCCTCTTAAACAGCTTTTTTTTGGGTTTGGTTTGGTTTTTTTTTTCAGCATAGGGATGTATGAGCTGCAGCAGTGTTTAGGGACTGGGCCAGTGTTACACAGGAAAACAGGGCTAGGATTCAGCTCCTTTCATCCTTAGGATTTGGCCCAAGGCTGAAAGCCCATCAGGAACCATGAGGCTGATGCTACAATCAAAAGCCACCACCAAGGTTCCTACTTTTGAATGAAAATTGAGATCCCTGCTTCTTGTTTCAATTCTGCAGGGAAGTGGAGGTGAAGGGGAAGAGGAACTCATTGCTGCTCTCCAGCACCTGTTGGCTTTTGCCTTTTTACCCCACACTATAAAGAGCATTTAACCCAAATGCAGCCATCTGCTGCTGTTGCTGACTTGTTGGCCTGATATGAACCTGTATGGTAACTAAAATTCTCTGTGAGTATACTATTGCACAGATGCTAATGCAGATCATTACCTGCTTTAATTTTATTTTTTTTTACTGAAGTCTATAAAAAGATGTTATGGTTGATCAAGTTATAAATATATGTTGCTTATTAATAGATAATTTACCCTGGGTGGGGGCCAGCAGTATTCATTATGGTATTCCTGGGAGTTAAAGGACTTCATCTTCTACAGGTCCTTTGTGAACAGGCTTCCAGCAAACAGCCCATGAAAGCTGGCCAAAGTTTTTTGAGTTTCTGTATGTGACATAAGCATAAAACCAACTGCAAAATATTTTCCAGTGGTCAGACAGGAATGAAGTATCTATGATTTCATTTAGCAGATAAACAAATATTACCAGTGTACAAATTTCAGGCATGGTATATAACAATGTGTCTTTTTAAAACTATTTTTTCTGAATGTATCTAAATGTCACGCTAGGAGCTTTTTCTTGTAACACACTCTCCACAGAGGTGTTGCAAAGAGTAGTAATCTTATACTCTGCCTTCAGAGTCACTACAGGAATCAGACAAAACTTATGGCAGCCCCTTGCCCTTGTAAGTCCTGCAATCAAAGCAGGTCCTCGCTGTCCCCTCCCAGGACAATGTGGGAGAGGCTTTCTGCAAAGTGTGCCAGTGGTAATGGCTGTACCAGCCTCCCTGCAAGTGTCAGCAACCAAACACATCACAGTGAGAGAACTCCAGGTAATGACATTGCTCTTGGACATGGTTTCTCTATGTCATTAATAGCAAAGCTCAGAGCCAAAAAATGTGAGAAGAGAGAGGAGTGGGCTTGTTTTAAAGTGGGTTATAATAGCTGTCCAAGAAAGGAGTGCCTCAATGAACACTGTTATTTAGATATACTTCTAAATGTGATTACAAGGAACCACATTTTCCAAAATATCTTTCCAGTAACTGTTAATTATGATGCAAGAATGCACCATTGTAATGGTCCAAAGACTCAGGCACAGAAAATGCAGCCCAGCCTCTAGAAGGGATTGAGTGACATGAGCAGTAGCACTCACCACCTTTAGACTAGGCAGCCCCTGAACTCCCTTCTTTTGCATAAGGCAAGTGGGACACCCTGGGAACCTGCCTGTTCTAATGGCTGTTGATTGATTGAGTGAGTGACTGGAGAGTCTTTCTGGTACAGCGAGAGATGGGTGGGGGAAGAGCAGTGATCCTTGCAAGGAGGGTGGGGAGTATCTGGGGCATGACGGAGAACAAGTCAGTGATTTTGCCAGTGAGAGCAGAAGGGAGGCTCTGTGGGTCAGCCCCACTCACTTGGGAGCAGCACGCATGGCAGAGTTGCTGATTTCCAGCCCCATCCTCTTCCCTCCCCTATGCCAGCCCAAGTGCTTGTGCAGCCACCCAAGAAACCAGACAGAACTTCTTCCAGCTGGAAGGAAAAATAAAGTTGCAGGCTATTTTTTTGGCGGGGATCAGCCCTGACCTGGTTCGGCACAGAAGTGCGCAAACACTTCCACTGGCAGCAGGGAGGCGTCC
>VWYE01004425.1:98871-121880 GCA_013398995.1 Alaudala cheleensis
TGGGCTGGATGTGGAACCACGGGCTGCAGGACTGGTGCTGCCTCGGGGGATGGCCTCTGGCAGGCAGCACGGCCAGGAGAGCTGGAAGCTGTGGGCTTCAGCTGTGTCCAGTGGAGACACCTGGCAGCAGGAAGCAGCCGTGCTCATCAAGGCTGTTTTTTGCTGGAACTGCTCTCCCCTCTGCTCTCAGGGGTGTTGTGGCATTTCAGAGAGTATCCAAGAAGGCAACAGTTTCTGTAGGACAACTTGTGCTTCTGACAGGGCCACTTCCCTTCCTGACTCTTCCCAGGCCTTCACCTTGTATTGCAAAAGTGGGCTGGGTTTGGTTTTGGGATGCTCTTTCTCCACCCTGTAATTTGGGGTGACCTCTGCTCTATCTCAGGAGACAAGAGCACTGCTGATCTACTGTGGGTACATTCACCTGACTCCCTGGGAAGATAAGAACACAGCCTGACCTGTTCAGCCTTACTGAATGAAAACCAGGAGGGATCCTGATGCCAGCTACTGAACTGGAAAACTCTAGAGAGATGGAAATGCAGCAATAGCACAGGAACTAATTAATAAACTGGCCAAGAAAAAATGCTGGGTTAGAAAGCAGAGGAAGGTTCTTGGCTGCCTAAGTGCTGATGTTCTGAAGAAGCCAGGCAGTGAGAGCAGCAAGGACAAGCAAGTGAAGCAGCCTGGGGATGGGGTTCATGAGTTTGCCACAGGGATTAGCTGCTCTGACAGCCAGGCACTGCCCTGCTAACCACTCTTGTCCCAGCTCCTGTTTTCTGTGTCTCACTGGTGGAAGAGCAGAGCTCAGCAAAACTGCAGTGCATGCTGCTGCAGAGGTGAAGTGACTAGTGAGGCAAAGGCCCATTTTCTGTGGTTCTTTAGGAACATTGTAATTATGGGTAGGATTATAGCTCCTGGTTGGCCAGACTAGCTTCACCTGCAATAGGAGAGAGCTGCAGCCTCATGTTTAGAAGAGCAGTAATCTGGAGGAAGGCTCTGGAGGCAAGGAACACACACATGCAAGCAGGACTTCTAAAATTCTCTCAGAGGGTGATAAATGAACATGTATTTCTCGAATTAATTGTTATATTTTATGAAAGCAAGGCTAGAGAGGATATTAAAGAGTCACCCAGTCCTTCTCCAGCTCCAAGAGCACAGCAGGTCAGGGGTACCTGCCCAATTAACATAGATGTTGATCCAGCCTGCTTAGAAAGTGCTCTGGATATGTTGATTTCCAAGGCAACCTATCCCAGTGCTTCAATAACACCATTCTAGCAGTTACAAGTGGGTTTGCTGGTACTTCATAAAAAAAAAAAGTCCCTGCTGCAATTTTAGCCAGTTATTCTTATCCTCTCCACGTGGGAGAGAAGAGATTATTTCCTTCCTCTTTGCTACAGTTGTTTACATTTTTGAGGACTGTTATCATGTCTCTGTTCAGTCTTCCCTGTATTTCAGAAAACAAAAATTCTTTTGCTGTCTCCTCATAGGTTATATTTCATAGGTCTCTGAGTGCTGTTGTTGCTATCTGAAGTCTTTCCTGTTAAATTATCAGAGAGTTTTGGACTATTGGGAGTCTGCACGAACACAGGTGAAAATGGTCATAGGGGTGCAAGTGGGACAACTAAGAGAGGAGTAATCTGTGTATTTGGATTGATAATGGGAGTCTGGGCCACAGACTGTAATTTTTGTGGGGTCTGACTGAGTAGCAGTCCTTGAGAGAAAATCACTATTTCCCTCCAGAAGGCCAGGACAGATGCTAGACAGTAAACATTCTTTTAACACTCTCCAACTTTTTAAAACATTGTGGCAACCCACAGTGCGAGTGAGAATAAAGGTGGATCAGGTCATAAGGAGTCCAAGGTCACCTCCTGAAGCTCACATAACTGACTATTGATGATTCCCAGAAATCCCAGCAGCCCAGACTTGCTTTGTCTGACAGAAGAAGGATTTGTCCCATTTGGAGAACAGCTTCTTAAGCCTCAGTGTTCTTTCCTGGTTGCTAGATTATTAGATTTTTTTTTCTCCCTTATTTTCTCAAAAATTTGCACTTGAAATGTAGGTTAAGAATATTAATTAACCCTGGCAGAAGATATCACTCCAGAAACAGGGAGTTTAGTTTGACTACAGCCTGACTGGCAGTTTCTTGAGCTCTTTGGGAGCTTTAGTGGACAAATAACTCCCATGTCAGCCCTTATCTTCAACACGGGAAGGTGTGAGAGGTTAGGGAAGGGTTATGTGCATTCCAGCACACACCCCCTCGCTTTAGCAGCTCAGCCACAGCCTACAGAAATTACAGGTTGCTTCATGCTCTCTTTTTGTCTCCTTAGCTTGAGACAGACTGATACTTGAAACTTTTTCAGCACCAGTGGGTCAGGAGGCACATACACACGTGTGTCCCCCCCTCCACACAGCCCCCATTTCATCATTGTTAGCATTGCATGATCTTCTAGTGAGCCACACCACGCACTTTTCTTCTCAACTCATAACCAAAACATCTTCCATTTTACTTCTAAACCTAAAACTTGCTGACATCTAAACTTCCCTGTGGATATTTCTACTGACTGCAGTGCCTGTGGCCTTGGTCTGTTCCTGAGTTTGGCCTCAGCAGTGTTTCCCAGCCTTGCTGTGCCCAGCCATTTTCCAGGCTAAATCTTGGGAAACTCAATTAATTAAGAGTCCTTCTTACAAGCTCCTTTAACTTTTCTTCTGAAAGTCTCTGAATCTGGCCCTTGGGAATGGGCTAAATGAGACTCTTCCTCTGTTCCCCCTTTTTGCCTGAGCAGAGTCTTCCCAGACTCTGACCTGGCAGCAGATCTTCCAGGAGCACATTTGCATGCTGTGAGCAAATGCTGCCTGTGTGGCATTTCACCTGTAGGACGTTTAACCAAGGACCTAGAGTTTGAAGCTGGAACAGAACTGGGGTGTTCACAGACTAATTACTAACGTTCAGATCACTCTGATGTGCTTCAGCTGGAGCTGAAAGCATCTTGAAAGCAGGAAGGGAATAAATCCTCTACAGTGAACAACTCCCAGATTCCTTCTCTTGCAGCCTCCCTCTTCACCCCATCTCTCCAGTACAGCCAGAGAGAACTGACCCAGCAGTAAGCCGAGGGGTAAGTCTGGAAATGGTGTGTTAATGGCATTCCCTTCTTCCACCTTTGTTTATCCCCATCCTGATGCCACACATGAAATAGAAAAGAAACCCTCAGCCTTGCTGACTCTCTCCCTTCCCCCATCTCTGCCCTCCTGACAAAGTTTCCAAATAAACCTTGAAAGCCACTATCAGTTGTAAAACGTCTAATCAATGAAAGACACCGGAGTCAGTAATTTGAAACCCTTCGCCTCAAGATCGCAGAGTTTCTTACTGAACTTCAGTCCTTGAGGTCAGGCATTCTGGCTGCTGTTTGGCTCCGTGTTCATTGAATGCGAAGTCAAACAAGGGGCACCCCTGAGCAGGTTATTCCGCTGTTTACAAAGCAAGCAGCTCGCTGACTTCTGGCAAAGCAGAGTTTAAAAGGGCATCCTCGCCCAAAGGGACAGGAGAAAAGCAGGGACAGGTTTGTGCAGCAGGGCCGGGAGCATCGTCCCCACGGCATCGATGAGCTGCACACAGCCCGAGCTGCAGCGGTGCTGGCCACTGGAAACGTCACTTACAAATAAGAGTTGCAAAAGAAAAGCATGTGGAGCATAAATAAAGGCAAAGCCCCTTTAAATCCACAAAAAGCCCCCTCGACTACAGTCAGCTTTGCAGCAGCCCTGGAGGGAGACAGGGAGATTCCATCAGTGTTTGAAAGAGGAGGGAAGTTATTTAACAAGGTAAAAACACGAGTACAGTGGGATGAAATAAAGCCAGCAGCACCTGACAATGACAAACAAAATGTACTGATGTTTTGGCATCGTGTCTGCAGGAAGAGGAAGACCCATGTTTTTACAGTGGTTCTAATTTGATGTGATTTAGCTCTGAGAAGTGTACAGCAACCAGGCAAAATAATGGGTGGAAGGTGGGATTAGGAAATTCAATGCACTTATTGCACTTGTGTCTTGAATGGACTTCTGGGTTTTTCCTGTGGGGTTCCAGGGGCAAACAGAATTTTTCAGGCTCAGAAGTGGTTTCTGTACTGACATTTATGCACACATTTTTCCTCCATGCTAGGATCTCCCTACAGTAAATGGGGACTGAGAGTGTTTTAAGTCTGGTGTCTTCAAACAATTTTGTCAACAAGCAGCTGGGATTTGTTTACATTTTAAAGACAGTCTGTTTAGTTAAATTGCCAAGTGTTACAAGTGTTGTGGTTATGGCAATGCCTCAGGTCAGGATCAGAAATACAAAGTGCAATAATGTATATTATTCAGAAGGTTATGTTACTGAGGACAACCCACCCTGCAGTCAGTGGAAAGACTTTCTCTGTCTTTCAAGGGTTTAAGAGCAAACACGTACAGAAACTATGTGCAAAATATATATTTATTTGTGGTCAAACTCCATTTTTGTGCTGCAAATTGCAAATCAAATACTTGTACTGAATCTGGTTTGACAGGTATTTTACATTACTTGGTGCAGACACAAGAGCTATTAAAGCCTCTCTGCTGTATTTTGTCACTTCCTCAGTATTTGTGATATTTGTGAGAAGCTCTTTTAAAGACATTTTGCAGCACATTTTCCCAGTGGAATGGAAGAATTTCAGGCCTGACAGTGCAAATCACTGGCCTGTACAGTTCTGATCCTGAATCAGCCACGAATATTTCACTGGGGTGGTTCCAAAGGCTTTGCTGGAATCCCTCTGATTTACACCCATATGAGATCAGCATTAGGCCCCAGTGTTTTCATTTTTCATTTGTTATTCTTGGCCCTAGTGTCCTTTTACCACTGTTGAATACAATGTTCCTAAAACACCAGATGTGCTTGTGAGATGAGAGAATGTGGCAAAAAAGTAGGTTGCAGAGATTCACTAAACAACACATGATCTTCTTTTGCCCTGTCTGAATTCTGGGCTTTTGCACCAGTATAACTGCATTTATTTCTATAGGACTGTTTCTGACTACCATTGGGAAATGAAGTTGTAAATCCTTCCTGGCCTAAGTACTTAACAGGATCACTGCATTATGCTCAGCATTAGCTTGTACAGTGACTGATGCTTAGTATTATTTTGTAAAAATTCTGGATTTCCAATCACTCTTATAATATTTCAACCACTGTGTTACTGACTGGTCTCAAAGTATTATGGACTTTAGTGCTCTTTCACTGCTTGCTTAGTGCTCCTGTGAGGTGCTTGGAGATATTAAGTAATATAGTTATTACACACAGTTCAGTTACCAGTTATCACATAGTTTATACCAGTTAAAACTGGTGGGAGATCCAAATCTGGCCCAGTCTCCAGATCCCTTTGATGTGGTGGGAAGAACAGGTTCAAATCTGCAGCGTGCTGGCCACTCCAATCTCAGACAGCAAAGCATTAAACAGAGAGCTGAGCTGGGGCTGCATGAGTGATGTGAGCACGCAGCCCATCTGCTGCTCAGCCTGCCCAGCCCAGCCTGGCAGCACAGGGACCTGGGGCTGCCTGGGATCCCCTGCACTGCTTTGGGCCTGGACACGAGACTGGAGGCTGCTGCAGCCTCTCACAGAGTCCTCACTGGTGATGGAAGTCACAGAGAACTGTTCTCTCATGCAGGCAGCACAGTAAATGCTGTACTTCAGAGTGATGTTTTGTTCTCACTTATACTGCAACATATCTGGAGCAGGGCACTTGATGTCAGACATTCACCTCAAATTAATGCTGCTACACTCTGCAGTGTCTCCTTCTGCTGCACCCAGTAAATCACACTGGAATTCAGCAATGGGAGCAAGATCAAACCTTTCCCTGTGTGTGCATGAATAAGTGTTGGTGTGTCTGAGTGTGTCCATCCTAGCTGAGCCATGAAGCACAGGCTGCCAAGGAAGAAGAGAGAAGGAAAAGGAGCAGTGCTTGCCACCAGCCTTAACTGCCAGGGATCCATAGTTGACTCATCCTCTGGCAGAAAGCAGAGCCCTTGTGGCAGACATCAACTGGTGGGATCACATCTGGACAGTCATCCATTATGTCTGTTTCTCTGGGCATAAGTTCTTCTTACAAGGTACTCAAAATGCAGAAAGGGTCAGTCCTTTTTCTGCTAAAAAATACTAGAAAATAGTGTTGGCAGCATTTTCCCGTTATTTAGCAGGCAATGTTTTATGTGGTGGTGCTTTAAGCTCAGAAGTAACATCAAGGATTGAACTAATTGTGTCAGTTAAAACTCTGTGTTACCTTCTTTGTAAATCTCTTTGTTTCTCTCTGTCCAAAACTCCCTCTTAGTTTTATTAAGAACATGATATCCAGTACTTTATGTTTAGATCCCTTGTGTAACACACTCTCTGCCTGAAACAGTCTCTCATCCCAGGGGTGACTGAGTGCAGTGATGAGCAAAGTGCTCTTTGTGTCTGCAGCAAATAACCAGGAGGGGAACAGCATGAGGTGCTTGGAGATGTTTGGGCAGAGGATGCAGGATCAGTCACTCCTTGCAGGAGCAGTGGGGGCTCTGGATGATGGGTAAAGTGAGAAGGCCAGGTGTGCTGACAATCTAACAATGTCAGCTGAAGAGTTACAGTGACCCACCCTTTCTCCTCTTCTCATATTCGATTTTGCAGGGTCACAAAATAAATTACATTACTATATACCCTTGCATAAGTTAAAGGTGTCAAAGACATTAAAAAGTTATCTCTTGGACTTAAAAATACTTCCTGTTTTTCACTGTCTTACCCTGTGCATTTCACCTGGGATCAGAGGGGTTTGTTCAAGGAATAAGACACCACATGGTATCTATGTTCCTGTTTTAAAAATCCTACTACTGTGATGGTTCTGTGGCACAGATTTTTTTGACAGATGACCAAATACCTCTCCTTGAGAAGTGCTAAGGGCTTGATCAAAACCCACTGAAAGTAATGGAAACAATCCCTGTAAGGTAGCCCCAGAACTTGCTTGGGCAATTTCAAATGCCTGCTCTTTATGCTGTAAATCCTCCCTTCCAGCAGGTTAATTATGTGTCAGTAGTCAGTATTCCTTTATGAAATGATTGGGATGCTCCTCAAAGTAGTAAGCAAAGGAAAAATAAATATATGTTATTTTTCAGTCCACCACCCCATGCTCAGTTCTAAGCGAATTTCATGTCTGGAAAAGTGTCAGGTTGATGGCCCAGGCGCAGGCACTCTCCTTTCATCTACAAACACTTACTCCAGCACAGAACAAAAGCCTTCTCCACACTGATCCCTGACAGCACGTCTTCAAACTGCAGAGACTTCAAATGGCAGGCCCTTTAAGTCCTTGATCTGTCTGGCAGCCTCAGTAACAAAGGGGCAAATCTGTGATGGGGCTTTTTATGGCACATATCTCCAGCAGAAACTCAACTGGGAGTCTCAAATTGTCTCAGAGATCAGTGCTGCCTAATATTATTATGCACTGCTGTTCTAAAAATAGTTCTGATTAGATTATGATAGATAAAACCCCACAGAAATGGCTTAGAATGCTAACAGTTTATTTTGGAATAAACAGAATTTTTTCCTAATGAAATCTATCATTATGCTAGAAAAAAAATGCCTCCCACAAGAATTTTTTTTCTGTGCCCATTAACTAATATGAAGAATGGATTGGTTTGTTATAATTTTTACTCAAAAAACCCCCATGCAGTGGGTTTTTTTTTTCAGATTTATTCCCTTCCCCAAGCCAAGAAATATGATAACAGAAGCATTTCTTACAAACTTCTCCAGTCCTGTGTAAATGCTGACCACGATACCAAATTATCCCAGGCATCTGTGGCTGCCCATCATGTAGGAGTTACAAGCTTACCTCGATCTGAGGCAAAAGAGAATCACAGTCTTTCCCAATATATAATCCATGGCAAATTGAAAGCATACTGGGGATTATGAGTTAGCATGAAAATGCAACCATCTTGCTTTTGGATGCCTGAAAGAGGATTCCAAAATCAACAATTTTTAAATAACTAACTTCATCCTGACTCACTCGGATTTTTTTTCTTCTCATTAGAGTAGAATTACTGTCTGAAGAGTAGTTCTTCTTTTTCTAAAAGTGGTATAGAAAGGAATTTATCCTGTCAGACAGCACCTGCCATCTGAATGAAAACAGCATCCTTGGAAACTGGTGTTTTATCCAGGTCACCTGCAGACAGAGGCTCTGAGCCTTCCCTGCCTGTTCCCTGCTTTGGAACATCAGCAGCAGATGCTTTCCCTCAGCACTCAGGGCAGTGTGCATCCCTCAGGGAGGAGGGTGAAAATGGGGGGAAGGAAGCAGAACAGCTTTAGCAGCAGCTTGGATGGAAAGGTGCTGATGGAAGAAAGTTCCTGTTCTCCACCATCACAGGACAGTCTTGCCTCCTGCCAGCTTATGATAATGAACACCACGGGAGCTCCTCCCAGAGCATCCCAGTGTAAGGCTTTCCCCATAATGAATCAAAGGCAAGGAGCAGCTCAGCCCAGCAAACAGGAGAAATCCCTGTCGTGCTTCTGCCCAGACAGACGGAGCCTGTCGGGTACCCCAGGGAGCGGCTGCCTTTGTGTGGGATTGTCTGTGTGTCCATCCCCCTCCGAAGCGCTGCATCTCCTCTCCCCGCTGGCGAATCTCCTCTGGGAGCCGTGCCCTTGGGCGAATTCCCCACACCTGTGCACTTGTCATTTCGGAGCGGGAGCAGCTGCTGCTGGCAGCGTCTGCGAGGGCCAGCGGCAGGCAGGGCAAGGACAGCGTGTCCTCCTGGCGGCCCCGGCCAAACCTCACCTGTCCGCAGCCCCAGAGAGGTGGGGACCGGGGAGGGACCTGCCACCTGCAGTCCAAGGACACGGAGCATCCCTGCTCGTGTGAGCAGTGCCGTGGGGACCAGGGCGTGACAGCAATCAGCTGTTCTCTGCGAGCAACGGGAAGGAAAAGAGAAATTCCACCCACATCACAAGATTTTATTTTCAGGGTTTTTTTGTCCGTGCCTTTCTGTATCTGTCTGAGGTGCTCCTGTGTTCCAGCAAAACAGAGATCCAAAGGATGATAAAAACAACGAGAAAACCGAACCACAGAAATGTAAGGGAACAATATAGAGCACAACTAAAAGAACAAATCGTGTTCCACTCTTACGAATTCCCTCTCAGACTAAGAGCTAGCCAGGAGTACTTTCAAGGAATAGTCAGAAAGAAATTAAATTAATTGCTATGACCCACAAATACACATCATGCTGTAATTTATAGGTGACTAAAAACTGGCAAACAGCACAAGGACAGCCTAATTTTCCAAGGAAACTATATAGTAGTCAGGCCTTTGATTTTGAAAATGCTTTTTATGAGCTCTCTGCCCAGTGAGCTGCGTGGATTTACTTCAGAGGGTTACACAAGCCTGAAAGCCTTTGAGCTTTGGACTGTCTGTACCAGAGTTCTGAAAACTTCTGATTGTTTCAAAGATCCGTTTCGTTTGAAGTGTTTTGTATATTTTAACTGGTTCATACCTCCATAAAATCTCTCCTCTTTCCTCAATTCTTTCAGTACAATTTAGGAGCTACTCCACAGAAGTCAATGGTGCTTGTTGTAAAACCTTTCTGAAACACTGTTTTTTTAAAAAAACGTTGTTTTTCCAGCAGCATCGGTATTTCCTCCTCCTCCCCAAACCACCTCACCTTTTTCCAGTCATCTATTCTTTCGACTATTATTTTAAGTACACCAGTAACAATATTGATGTAAGTTCAGTCCAAAGCGCTTAAAATAATAGAAAACGGCAGGCGCAGCCTTTGGCTCCTGCTTTGTGCTCGGTGTGGAACTGTTAGCACAAAAGCTGATAGCTGATAATGAGCAACCCCACGGAGAAGGATGCTGGAACACCCAGCTGTTTTTGCGGGCTGATCCAAAGTATAAGGAAGGTAATGAATGGCTTTATACTTCGGGCTCCAAGATGATGGGCTGGTATCAGGTTTTAAGAGGATGGATAATAGGCTAATTGTTCTGAGGAGATAACAGCAATTTGCAGCTGGATGGATAGAATGGGGCATTCATTCTAGAATGTTTTTACATGCGGTAAAGCAATTTTTTTTTTACTCCTCATAAAGCTATTTATGAAGGAATTTAATACAAGAGAAAATTGATCATTTTGAAAGAGATGAATTTCTTAAGTGGGGTACCCTACCTGCACACCTGACAGCGAATTCCCCAGCTGATTGAATGAGTAGTTATACTGCAAATGGTTTCAGGATGTACTGTGGAGCATTGTGTGCTGCCTGTGCTACCTGCAGAATTACCTACAAATACAATCAGGATGAGGAACGACCCCTCTTTGAATAAGAAGTATCTATGGCCATTGTATCTGTAAAATACAGAATAACCGAAAATGAAGGTAATTTGATAACTTCATGGAAATGAGAGTCTCAGATATTTAAGCCATTTCTGAAGCCGAAATGGCAATCCTGAGGCTGGGCAGTGGCTGCAGCCTGTGCTCCCCTGCAGCAGCCAAGAGGGGATCTGCAGCTGCGGGCCCAGGAGTGCAGATAACCATCACTGGGAAGGGTTTGTGCCAGCAAGTGTGGCTCCATTACTGCTCTGCCACTAATGCAAGGGATAATAGAATCAGAAAGAGGCAGGCCTGGAAGGGGCCTCAGTCAGGCCTGTAATTGGTTTCCTGCCCGAAGGCAGAAGGAACTGCACTCATGCTATTTCTGGTAAATGTGAGTCCAACCTGTTCTCAGAGGTCTGCTCTGATGGAGGCTTTGCAGGCTCAGAGCAGGGGGCAGGTGGTGATGATACCCCAGGTGGGAAGGCAGGATGGAAAGGCTGACAGGGGTGGAGAACCAGTTAACCAGGAGGAGCTGGGTGCAAGAGGAAGGGAATGTGATCAAAAGAAGCAAAAAAGGGGGGAAATCTCAGCCATAATATCTACCAGAAAAATCTAAAGAATGTGGAGCATAGGACATACAAGGCAGAGCAAGGCTGTTTGTCAGGAATAAATTGAGGAAGCCTGGAGTTTGTACAAGAGGAAGTTAGGTAAGAGGAGGAAGACTTGTACAGCAGGAAAAGTGGAATCCTCACACATTTTATTGTTTGTTAAATAATGTTATTCTCCTTGTTGCTTAATCAGTGATCCTGTGAACATTGATGCAATTGTTACCTTGAATTTTCTGCAGGTACCCACAGCACACTTCATGAATTGCTGTGACCTAGAGGTGGCTGCCATATCTATGAATAAGGGTCTCATTGTCAGCACTGAAGTGTTTCCATAGAAAGGTGAGAGCACATTATAGTCAAGTGTGAAGGCCTGGCTAGAGACATAAAGTTCTTTCCTGAACACCTGTCAAATAATGCTGCTGCTGAGAAGCTGCTAGACCATTAGGGACAACTTCTTTCTAAGATAAAATATTTGATATATTTTTACAAGCAATTTGCATCTGAAAACAGTAGACCAGAACTGGATGAGGAGAGGAATGTAGAGAGAGGAGGAGGAAATGGAGGCTGAGCACTTCCCTTGGTATCAATGAGCTTGCTGTCTTTACTAGATGGCTTGGCACTCTCCATGCCAGCCTGGAGACAAGTGGCACAGGGGCATCCTCAGGGCCTTGTTTGGTGCTGAACACCTCTGCAGTTCTGGTGTGGTTCAGCCTGTTAGGATTATCACATCCAGGAGAGGAGAGCAGCAGAGGTTAAACCATCAGGCTGTGGTGAGGATCCCTTCTGGCCTTTAGGGCCATGTACCCCAGAAATGTCACAACCAGTGGGTGACCCCATTCCCAGCCTATACCTGAAATGGAAATTTCCTCAGAAGAGCAAGTGCTGCTGCAGACACTTGCATCCCACCTAGGCAGTGCATAGTGACTCTGCAGAGCCATATGGCCTTTGTTAGAGCAGGAGGCAGATGGAATTAAAGCTCCATAAAAAGAATTGAGGCTACAGCACACAGTATGTGGCTATTCATTATCACCAGATATATTGTCTTGAGCCTGATTGTATACAGGGGTGAAAAATCTTTACAAGGTAGGATAAATGACACAGGTTTAACTTAGTAATATGCTTTTCAAATACCTGTCAGCAGAAACAGAGAAGCTACATTTGAGAGAAACCTTCTCCAAGTCCCTTGTGTTAAAGGGATGAACTGTGCAGAGCTGAGATGCATTAGAGATGCCCCAGCAGTGACAGAAGCTTGATGGCAATGCTTATCTCACTTCCAAGAACAGTTCCATACTACACCAGCAGCTCTAGGCCAAGTCCCAGATTCCTTCATGGTGCAATGCTGGAGCCTGGAATCCCTGAGGAACCCTGAGTAGGAAAGGAGGCTCTGGAATATCTCTGTGTGGGGCTGGCTGTCCCAGGGACTCCCTATGACAGAGCTGTGCTCTGCACAGACAGGATAATGCTGGTGCCTCTGTGCAGGTGGGTTATGCTGCAGAAAGCCAACCTCTGCCCAGGTGTCAGGTACATTACATGAGTGCAGCAGAATTACATGATTGCTCAGGAGAATATCCCTGAAATAATAAAAAGCTTCAGCAATGAGGCAGAAACTCTACTAACTCTGATGGAAGTATTGCTTTCCTGCCTCTTCTCTGTGCAACACTGAAATGTCACAGCACGTTGGCCAGCAGGCAGCTACACCACCACAGTTCAAGACCTTCTGTCCCTGTCTTTCCTAGAAAGTAATTGAATTCACTGGCTGAAGACCACAATGCTGGACTCTCCTGGTGTGAAAACAGAGTGAGTGGTCATTGTGGCACCACAAACGAGGGGGGGTACCTGTCTGCAGAGCCAGGGCAAACCTGCAGCCCCTGCTGCTGAAAGCCTGCCTGGATTCCACCCACATGACTTCACTTGGGAGACAACTCATGGCTGCATGGACTGCTCCGAAGCCAAGTTTGAGGCAAGAGATTCCTTCAGTGTCTCCAGTGTTATTTTGGTCTATTTTATTTGGCCCAGAATTTGGGAAAACAAAAGGGAGGTTTTCCGTGGGGAGTGGAACGAGCAGGCAGGAAGGGCTACCATATTTCTGCAGATGGAAACTCCTACAGCGTTGGAGTCCAGCACTGCTGCAAGTGTCAACAGATCAAATGTGATACAGAAGGCCCTCTGCCAACTCTTTGCTACTGCAGCAGCAAACTGGGGAGGAAGCAGGGATGAATATCCAGTATTAGTTCAGTCTCTAACGTAGGTTCAGTCCGTGCTGCACAGGGATGGAGCAGGAAGGAATGAGCACCTGCTCCTTTCCCTGCAGTGTGACCGTGGCTTGCCCAGGGCCCCAGCAGCACAGGGCTGCCCCAGCAGCACAGGGCTGCCCCAGAGAGGCTCCCAGCCAGGCTGCTCAGCCATCTGCTGAGTCAGGCATGGTGGCAGCAGCTGCTCTGATGGGATCTTAATGTGCACTTCTGGTCCCAGTTGCTGCCTCCCAAGGAAGACCCCAAAAAGGAAGGTGCCTCCAGAGCACAGCACCACAAACGATGCCCCTCGGTACCAGTGGGTGTGATTCACACCAATAGCTGCTGAGGGCAACAGATTGAGCAGTAATTAGCTGCTGTTAGTCATCCTCTTCCCAAGCAGGAGTGGGATAGCATTTGATTATTTCAACACAGTTGGATGTGGGAGGGAAGGTAGGCCTGGAAACATTTTCCTGACAGCATACTTCTCAGCTCTTTTAAAACACCTCTCATGTTGACACTCAGCACAGCATTTCAAATAAAATGCTATTTCCTCTTGTAGAGCAGCAAGGAAAAAATGCTGTCACAGGTTTTATAACAAACATTAGGTAAGCAGCAATCATCCCCATTGTGCAATCTGGGATTCAGGTAGGAAAACAATCCATAGATGGCTAAGAGAGAAGCTGTGTGTCTCAATAGTCTGAATGAGGAGTGAACTGCTAGAGGACCACAGAGAAGGGACAGGGTTGAATGGGTTAGTGGGACACCTTCACACATCCAAGTGTGAAGAACAAAAAGGCGTTTTGAGACTGGAAGCCGAAAACTGTCTGAAGGAAATGTGAGTTATTTGTGTTCAGCCAAGTTCTTGTTTCTCCCTCATGACGTCAGAAAATGTGCTGTGGTCTGCCTACAGCAATTGCCTGTCCTTCTGACAGGTCTGATCCATGCAGTGTCACTGCTGATGTCTATTTGTACTATAAAAAACCAAAAACCTTATGAATGGGCTTGTAACCCTTTTTTTTTTTTTCCCTATCTGCTGCCTCAGTACTTCGTTTTCCTCCTGAATTCACAATGTCCCAGAAATCTGAGAGCTGCTTTTCTCCTACTTTGCTCTTGGGCAGACTTATCAGAACTTCCCTCTCATTTATACCTCTCTCTGAAAGGCTCTGTGTTGGTCCTCTCAGAATCCTGTACAGGGAAGCATTTCATGGTCCTGAGCAAGTATAAGGTTCTCAAAATCCCCTGAATAAATCTCTGAGTGGTAACAGAAGATTTGACAAGGAAAGCTCCCATATACAATTTTTGGCTTACTTTGGGAGGGATTAATGGGATTCAAACAAAATGTAGTTATGATTGTGTCAGGATTCTAGCATTCCTAATATCATGTGTCCAGACTAAGAGTGTTCCCTGCACAAGTAGAGCCTGTATTGAGTACTACAGGTAAATAAATACAGGTAAATGCTGTCTGTCTGTCTATGATGAACTTTTTTAAGGCAAGAATATTTCTTTCTTACCAAGCAAACCTGAAAGGAAAAGGAATCAAGGCATTAAGCTAAACATGCACTCTGAAACTGCTTAGTCCAACATTTAGAGCATGTTGTTGTCAGCTTGCATTTTTAAAAACTCTGAACCAGCCAGCTGAGTTAGCTGAGCTGCTAACAAGCAGCTCAGAAACCACACCACAGTGGTGGTTACTGTTCTCCCCTGCACACAGATCTCAGCAGCATTGATAAAATTATATGAACAGATTAATATCCTGGCGTGGTGTACAGGTGCTACCAGTTCTACAGGCACTGAACAGGGTGTATGTCTTTCTTTTGAAACAGGAGGGGTGCATGACCAAGAAAATGCCTGTATTCAGGGTGGGTATTTTTTTCACAACCAAGTGTTTCCAATGATGCATTTTACTGACAATGATGAACTCATTACTCTTAAAATCAGGGTGATGAGTTCTGTTTAAAACAGTTTGCATAAGTAATCAGTGTCATGTTCTAATGCATCTCTGGTTTTGCATGTTTTAACACAGTAGATTTTGAATGCTCTTCAGGGATTGTCACTGAAACAATGTCAAGTTATACAGTATCAGCTTTGTCTTATTGGGACATTATTCCACATTCAAATATATTCAGACTTGTTCATTTTTCCACTCAACAATTCACCCAAGTAGTTCTAATGTTACTTTCCTGTGTTACATTAATCTTCTCTGGGGTCTAATGCTTTAAATATTTATAGACTGTTGTAATGCCCAAATAATCCCATTTCTAGTCCTCAATATCTCCTCCATGCTAAGAACATCTACATTTTAACAGAAATTAGACCTTTTAAATTCATGTAATTAAATTTACAGAAATTAGTCCCTTAAAGGAGGCAAATCACAGCATAGTGGCTGGCCTTCTTTTTGTTGGTTTTTGTTGGTTTTAATTGACTGTCAATACATGATCAGTCACGTGGAGTGTTACAAATCTGGTAGAGGGAGGGGATTAAAAAGATTCAGATCCAAGGAACAATCATATTTTTTCTGATGTGTCTATTAACATCACTGATGTTTGAATTTTGGACAAGGAAACAAACATGCACTACAATTTTTTTACAGTTTGGAAGAAAGCTTGTGCAGATGTTGAGCACAGAATTTACACAAACTCAGGCATTTGTGTGACTTGTGCCTCATGCTATCTTGGGCTGCTGCCAAAAGTGTAAGCTGCTCAGAGACTGTTTGTTTCCCCTGAGACTGAATATTCCCTGTAATGCAAGATGTTTTTAAAAAGTAATTTGCTCACTGTGATATTAGAAGTCCTAATGAGTGGATCTACATTTCCTTCTGAGTCTTTTCTGCTGGAAAATCCTGGCAAACCTTGTAATGGATGTTGTGTAATCTCTGTTACTTGTTTGTGGATCTAATTTTAGGTATTGGTGTTTGATTTGGGGGATTTTTACTACTTTAAGAGAGACCAGAATTATTTGCCTTTCTATGCCCAGCATTGTTTTGAACCTGAAGTGATACACCTGTAAATAATCACCAAGAGCCTGGTGCTCCAGCCACTGCTGCTGTAAAAGCCAATGCCCTGTTCACAGGACTAAGAACAGCTTGCAGCTGTGTGTTTGCAGGGTGTGTGTCTGTCCCCAGCACACGGGGAGGCTGCTGCTGGGATGAACAGCTTGTGCTTCAGGGTCCCAGGGGAGTTAAGGCACTGCATCCAAAGTGGATGGAGTGAGCTCCAGGGAACCACTCTGACTCATCCAAAAATTTTGATAATTTCTCCTTTATACTGCTAGCCCTGTAGGAAATCTGCCTACCTTATCTTGGTGCAGCTGCAAGTTTTACAGCCATGACTGCACCTAAACATACCTGTTTCCTGAGGCTTTGTCCTACCTGCCTGGGGCAGCCCAGGGGTTGTCTGAGCACAAAGGATTGCTCCTGCTGCACTTCACAGCCTGGTTTCCCTGTGACATGAAACACACGTTCTTGTGTCCCCAGAAGGCAATGGCTTTGCTTTCCAGCTATCAGTGGCAGTTCATAGGTCATGGATGAGAAGGGGAAGTGGTGTTCAGAAAATGAGAATATGAAACAGAAATGTTGCAAAAGAGTGATGTTTCAGGACTGAAACACCATGTTGGTGTCAGAGGCAGACAAGAGGAGCAAGCTGTTTCTCATAGAAAGACATTCATATAGAGATGTCTCATATATGCACATTTTGTCATATCTTAAAGGCAGCTGAACTATTGATTTCCATTCTGCTGTATTTGTGGCTATTTGATGAGTTCTTGTGCATCTCAATTAGTTTGGAGAGGCTGATATTTTGTGGTGGAGTCAGTCAGGAACTGTTTGTGACATTACCTATTTGGAACTCTTTGGACATGGTTGTCCATGTTTAAGTAGTACATCAGGCATAAAAAGGAAACAGAACTTTTCCAGTTATCAGATACACTCAGATCACCCCTCCCTTCTCACCTGGAACCTCAGGACACTCATCAGCCTCCCAAGGTCTCTGAGAAATACAAAGTAGATTCCTTGGGGCATTTCACTCAAGATCAGGCATAGCAGAATATCTAGTGCTATCTGCAAGGCAGCTCCAGCTCCCTGATTCTCTTCCCAGTCTTGGACACAGATCTGAGCAACATGAGAGCTGCTGTGACCTGTGTCATCTGGCAGTGGCCCCTGAGAGCTTGTTTACCCTGCAAATTTTTTCATTGGATTATAGTTACACCACTGAAACTACATGAGTAGAAAACTTTGCACGTGTGGAGCAGGGGTCACCCAGGTACAGAACTTTGCCAGCTTTAACACCAGTGTGCTTATGTTGTCAGTGAGGCCTTTCCCTCCTGCCAAAGCACTGCAGTGGGCCATGGCTCAGGTGTGCTGAGTTGCAGCTCTGTGCCTCTACCCCTGGCCCTGGCAGGCTGCAGGAGGAGCCAGCTGCCCAAGGCTGGGAGTGAACAGCTCTGTAACGAGCACAGCTTGCCCATCACTCCTCACACTCACTGCTTGGCAAGGGGAGAAGTGGGCTGAGGAGGTCACTCCAGGTTTGTATTGCTCCCTTCAGCCAAATGACCACGTGTTCCTCTTTCCCTTCAGGAAGCCTGCCCTGCTAGGGGCTGTGTCCTGCAAGGTGTTGGGCCCCACTGTGAGGGTGAGACAATGGCCATGGAGAGCACTCATCATCCTTTGGGAATGTCCTACACGTTTCAGAAGTGGCAAAGCACCTTCCAGGACTGGGTCTGGCAGAAATGGCACCAGAGCAGACTAATGTTTGCATTTGGACCAGACTGTGCTTCTGAAGGACATGAGGAAGTTCATTATGCTGGATATGAGCCTGCTCCTGCTTTGACTGAAGTGAGTAGTATTTTATTTTTGTGCTTTGATGTAGAGAGGAGCAGGACTGGACCTGCTGTGAGAGTGATTGATTTCCATCAGCTGGTGAGTGGTGAGCAGAAAGCAGGGCAGGTTGGCTGCTGCACAGCATCAGTCAGCTGCAAACCCAGCATCACCATCTTCCTCACACTTCCCTCCACCCACCTCCATCAAACAGCTCCTCTTCATTAAAGCAGTGCCCCTGCCTCTGTGCTTGCTTTAGAAGTGTTATGACACTGCTGAGAAGCACAGAATTCCCTAAAGCCTCCGAGAGAAAAGATAAATGAGGCATCCTGAGCAATTGACTAAAGACACAAAAAAAGGAAGAACACGATGCTGATTTCAGCAAATATCTCTGCTTCCACAACACTTACTCACTGTTTGACTACTCCATAAACTAGTTATATAAGGAAACATCTCAAGAATAGCCATGAAGATTATGAAGAAAGAAGTGAGCCATGTTTTTCCTCTGCTCCCAGTAGGGCCGAGGTTGAATTTGGCCACAGCCAAAATGGCTTGATACAGTTTGAAATATTCATGAACATGAACAATAACTGAACCTCATCTCTGGGAAAATTCAACGTTTGAGTTATTTTAAATGTTCTTCTATCGTGTTCTTGTTGTTCAGATTTATCTGGATGGATTATATCTGGAAAATGTACATAGATAAATATGCTAACAATAAGTACAATGATTGATTAGCTACAATCAGCAGGGAGCCAGCAGCACAGCCTACAAGGAACTCTAGACTAGAAGTGGTTACTAATATAGTGGAAAGTTGTGCTTTGTTCCTTCAGAAGCCCAGGTAACAAACCGGTGACACATCCCTCTGCTGGCTCTCTCACTGGTTTATTTTCACACCCTTGGAATCCATTTGTTAATGTAGCTCAAGGGAATAGTGAAAAAAAGGAAAGAAAAGGAGTTGTGCTTTCTATTCTAGTAGCTAGGCTGGGGGTGGATGGGTGGGTGAAAGGGAAGTGTTTCAATCTGATGAAGAAGCACATGCTCTGCTCCAGTTTGATGGTGCAGGGTTGTTGACATTTTCTCAAGCAATAAATAAGAAATGTCACATACTTGATCATTCCTGGATTTAGCCCTTGTTATGCAGTCTGGCTGCCTCTTTCACTGCTCCTTCAGCTACAGCTCAGACCATGCTCAGGTGTTTTGGCCCTAGTGTGGACCTGTGTTCCTGCAGGACTCGCAGACTCTGTGAGCCAGGACAGCATAGAGAGGGATGTTTGGGTTTCAGCCCTGTAAGACTTGCAGTTCTTTCCAATTCCCATGGTTCCTGCTTGGGGAGGGAGCACCCAGGCTCAGAGGTTTGGGCAGGACTCACCATCTGATGGAGTACCTACTGCAGAGCCTGAAGACTTAAACTGCCTATGGGTCCTAGAGATGGCTGCAGTGATTTCATAACCAACCCAGCTTCCAGAGCTACTTGCAAGTACAAAACCTCACTTAAAATAAAAGAAGTGAAAGGATTAGATTAAGTTTCCAATTAACTTTGACTTGCTAGGGGAAAAAAGAGCAAAAGAGAACATCTGGCAAGTTAAACTCTCTCATTTCTCAAGCATGAGGTCTTGAAATATTTTATGTCACTTACTTTCAGCTTTAAGAAACAAGAGTGAACACTGTGGTAGAGGCCTAGATTTAAGAAATGTCAAGGAAAAAGAAGAAACTGTTGTAGAAAAACTTGTATTGTCACTGTTGTAATATGACACTGAACTGCAATCTGGTAATGGGCAATAAAATTGAGATGAGGAGTTTGCTTTGAAGAGCACTTAGGTTATGGAATAAAATCACATGCATCAAAATTATGGCATAGCCTCCTGTATTGCATAATGTATTGCATAAGGGAAAATAGAGAATAGCTGCTTCCCATTAAGGCTTTGTCACATGGACAGGTCATGGATGCCAACAGTGGATGAAATTTCATTGGAGAAAGCAAAACCGGAAAAAAATGTTTGATTCAATCAACTTCCAAAATCACACTTCATTCAAAGGAAGTTTTTAAACTATTATTGTTCCAACCAAGATGATTGTAACTATAAGAGGCTTGACAGAGGGATATTTTTATGATGTCAAGTGTAAGCCCTTTGGATCCAATCAAAAGATCTTTTCAGTCTCTTTGCCTGTGATTTCTCAAGTGTAGTCAGGCTCCTTCTTTCTGTGGATTTTTCTTACAGCAAAGGCAAAAGAAACGTTTTTAATTGGTTGAGGAGCTCTGGCACCGAAACTATTTTAATTAATTGTTTCTAAACATAGAATACGTATAGAATTTACTTCAGGCTTATTAAATCTTGCTGCAATACTGAAATTTTCCATTTAGCCTAAACAGAGTTTTACAGATTAAAAGAAATAAAATTGAAGGGAAAGCAAGCCCACACTCTTTATTACATTCATCTTTTTTTAGAATGACAAAATTAAATCAACACCCACATAAAATATAATTGCCAATATCATACCACTTCTTTTTTCAGAGCCAAAGAAGACAAAAATCCATCATTCCCACCTCCAGGTCAGCTGCTCAGCTCCTTTTTCCTGCCAAGATGATTGCTCTGCCTGCCTCTGCCCAGAAGAGGAGCCAGTGAGGGGAGCCGGGTGTTGGGGACCTGGCGCTGAGGAGCAGCGTCCCTGAGTTTCAGGAGTGCAAAGGAATGTGCTGGATCAGGTACCGGGGAGGTGCCTTTTTACATAATTACCACCGTTTTTTAGTTGAAGACCGCCTCGGGCCCCCTGTGGCTGTGCTGCAGCCTCTTTTGCAAAGCTTCTGCTTAATTAACTGAGGGAAAATGTATTTCAGAAGAATGGGTGAGAGGCACTTGGGTGGGAAGGGGCTGCAGGCGAGGTCTGCTGCGAGCCTCAGGTGCAGGGCAGTGGCTCCTGCTGCAGCCCATCGGACTCGTGTGGGACATCTGGGGACAGCGCTGGGCACAGGGCTGGGGCTGCCACACCTGCCTGGGGATGCAGGAGGAAGGCACCGGGCAGCTCCGGGGGCTCACAGCACTCACAGATTCATCACTGTGCTTCTTTAGGCACTGCCCATGGAGCTGCAGCAGGCACGGAATGGAGCAAGGCTTGCTGTCCCCTCCTGCTGTCCCACCCAGGGCTGGGCAAACTGCAGGGGAGGAAGGCAGAGCTCTGCCTTGGTGCAGATCCAGGAGGCAGCCACAGCAGTGACAGGGCAGGGAACGGGGCAGGGAATGGAGCAGAGAATGGGGCAGGGAATGGGGCCTGCACTGTCAGCTCCTGCTGGAGCCCTGCTACTGTGTCCTACTGCTCTTAACAGTATTCAGCCAGCATGGTTACACTGCTGCTGCTGCTACAATGAATTGTCTCTGTGCTGCCCAGGGACAGCACAAATACCTGCAGCCACCTGAGCCCTGCTGGGCTCAGAGGAGCTGCTGGTCCTGGCAGAGCAGCAGGCATGAGGCAGATTGAATTCTCAGTTAATCAGCTTCGATCCAGCCACTCTGCTGCTAATCAAATCACCCTGCTCAGCTCAGCAGTGGTGGGAGCGTGTTTGCTCTTGGTGCCAGTGCAGTTCAAGTGGCACCCTGACAAACACTCAGACTAAATCCACCTTTTCAGGGAAGGCTTAAGGCATGCAGAAATCTTTACTGTAGAGCTGTACAAAAACCCACTTCTTGTGTTCTTTGTGAATACTGTACCATATTTTCGTTGTTGTTACAAAGGCTGAAAGGTAGGACAGAGGGATGTATGGAAAACAGCAGAATGCTGATTGCTGTGTCAAATTTTATTTGTGACTTACACAAGCACGTGAGAATGGCCCAGGTTGAGGATTTGTGGCTGGGAGCTGTGGAGCTCTGAAAGGGCCACTTGTGCTACTTTCTGCAGAAGGAGTTAAGGCCTCGCATCAGCAACACACTACTTCCTCTAAACTGCTGGTTTAAAAGTAATTTTGAAAAAAGTATTTAAAACAACAGTGTGTTTGCTGGGAACATATTACTTACTCAGGGAATTTTCCTCATTTTCTTTTTCTTCCTCAATGTAGTTTTTGCCTGAAAGTCATGGTACAAAATCATGTACTCCTTTCTCAGTACATTCCAGCTGACTTCAAAAGACTGTTGCTGTAAGAAGGAAAGTGCTTGGTTTTGGTTTATTGATACAAAAGAGGAACCTGATATAAATAATTTAGATGACTTGTCTTTGCCAAAGCCTTGTTAACCTGAAAGTTCCCAATTCATGTCAGGGTTCACGTGGGCTCTGGCTGCTGTGCAGCCTTGGATTTTTACAGCCCAGGTTCAGCTGCAGCAGCCTCAAACATGACCGAAGTGGCCACAAGATAACACTTATGTTAAGGACAGAGGCTGCAAATTCTCTTTCTTTTGAATAATGGCATTTACAGAGCAGTTAATTGCATTTCAGGTTGCTTGGCCACTTAGTGCCTCTTCAGATGGCCTCAATGGAGGAAAACCCCAAACCCCCACTTGTTCATGCAGTACTCAGCTGTACGGAGTCATTGTTGCCCATGTTTTAAAGAAATTTAGAGGCTGTTTGAAAACAGGACCTCATTGCTGTCTACAGCTTCTTCACGAGGGGGAGTGGAATGGCAGGCACTGATCTCTCTGTGTGACAGTGACAGGGCCCGAGGCAATGGCCTGAAGCTGTGCCAGGGCAGGTTTAGGTTGGGTATCAGGGAAAGGATTTTCCCCGGCGGGTGTTTGGGCACCGAACAGCTCCCCAGGGCAGTGGGCACAGCCCCAGGCAGCCGGAGCTCCGGGAGCGTGTGGACGAGGCTCTGGGCACACGGTGCGAGTGTGGGGTGTCCTGTGCGGGGCCAGGCCGCTCCCTGGGGGTCCCTCCCAGCTCGGGATATTGTGTGAGATATATTTATCTACTTATAGACAATATCTAAATACATACATACGTTTAAAATATTTAACGCATGGGTGTAACACAGGACTTGAAGAAACGAGCGGTGCAAGCAGATTCGGTATCTTTTGACCCGCCGGTCGGGTGGAGGAAGGGGCGGCCGCGC